>PISX010033979.1:0-14495 GCA_004024625.1 Mellivora capensis | reverse complement strand
TTCTTTGTTCATTATTTTTTTCTATGCAGTGGGATTAAATGCTTAGAGGTTCTTTTTATTGCAACATAAAATAGCTAGGAGTTTGATGAAAATATCCAAAGAATTCCAAAATGGGTCAAAGCAAATTCAAAGGGAAAAATAATTGAATCTAAAATTATTAAATCACTTTTCTCCACTTTATGCAATGGACTTGCTGGACCATAAAAAGAAAGCTTTGATAAGTAGCCCTCTATTCAAAAATATCTTAAAAAACAATAAAGCATCCCATCATATATGCTGCAAATTCACCAGTTACTTAAAGCATTCCTGTCTGGTGCTTTTTTCTTCAATATTCAGTGTTCTTATGCAGAAAAAAGTTGCTATTTCAGAACTCATTGAAAGTTGGGTTTTTCTTCTCCAGATTTTTGATACATTGGGAAAGAAAATTCAGTTATGAGGGCCTTAAAGGGCCCTAAAATGCAAAGAATGTTCCCTTTCTTATACTTTATTACTATTTCTCTCTGATATGCCCAGTTTTGCTTTACACTTGTTTCAGATGTGAACTGCTGGGGAAAAGGCAGTTCTGAATTAAGTCACCAGGCCACACTCCCTTTCTGAAACTTCCTCTGTAGTATGCATTCTTTCCAGCACTTTGGTGTGTTCGGGTGTTTGGTTGCTCAAGCTTTTTGACCTGTTTACATGCAACTGGCTATCAAGCTAAGTAGTGCAAATCCTTCCCCTTTGCAATGCATACTGAATTATGTTTTCTCTGTAGAAAGTGCAAAACAATTCCATGGCAAAGAGAGAGAAAATGGCAAAGGTTTGATGATTCTGAAAGAAAATATACCATTTGTCTAAATATATAAAATTACTTTGACTGTCCTCCATTCCCCATCCTTGTTTGCCTGTCAACAGAAATAAAATTTTGTACTTAATACCTATGGGTTCAGTTTTTCATTCACTTATTTATGACTTGACTTAAAGCTTGGTTTTAAGAGCCAACAAGAAATCTAAAGCAGAGTCCATGATTAACATCAGTTAAGTACCTAACACTGTATTTATCAGCAAATAGAAACAAAAGATAAAATTAAGGGTTCTCAAAATGCTTCTCAAATCCATATCTAAGGGGAAGAATAGAGGTGGCACAGCCACCCCTGTGTGGGTTCAATTCTCCCTTTTTCTCTACCTTTTTCTCTTGCCTTTGGCAAGAATTGAGCTTTCCATACTGGCTCAGGCAGAGGAAACTCTGTGTGTGTATGTGTAGTGAGAAAAGAAAGAGCAGTGCAATGATTTCCAGGATAGGAGGATATTTAAATTTGCATAAGTTATATATGTATTATATTTATTAATAATATTATGACCAGTGACCAGGTAAAGCCCTGACCTGATTATTGATGTAGGAAAAACGATGTTAGGGTTTGAAGCCAAAGGCCAAGAAAGAATTATCGAGATGTCTTTGGTGCAAAAAGGTGATTTTATTAAAGAACTGGGACAGGACCTGTGGACAGAAAGTGCTGCACTGGGGGGTCACCTGGGTGCCTCTGCCTTCGGCTCAGGTCATGATCTCAGAGTCCTGGGATCGAGCCCTGCATCGGGCTCTCTGCTCAGCAGGGAGCCGGGTTCCCCCTCTCTCTCTCTGCCTACTTGTGATCTCTCTCTCTCTATGTCAAATAAATAAACACAATCTTTAAAAAAAAAAAAAAAGAAAGTGTTGCACTGGGGTCATGTAGAGTGACCCATTATATACTTTCAACTTGGGAGGGGGTTAGGTAGATGGTGTAAGTCACTAAGGAGTTTTGGAAACAATGTTTCCAGGACCTTAAACTGGCTAGCTATTGTTGGGAAAAGGTCATTTATTACTGCCTAATAAAACCTTAGTCATGAGACCCTTCAGATGTATGTCGGTGGGCTATATGCTTTGGGGATGATTGCCAACATGTATCTTGGGGGTTTAGAGATAAAGGAAGTTTCCAAAGGTATTTTAATACATTAAAGAAGACTTACAGGATCCTGGTTGGGGGGGGGGTGGGCTTGGTCAGTCTAGGATTGCCTTTTGCCCTTAGCAAAGTCTTAACATCCAGGCAGTGGAGTCCCTAGAGGAACATCACTCTGCCTATTTCAAGGACTTGTCAATGGGCTGTAGGTAGTAAGGAAATTTAATAATTTTTCTTCAGCCTTTTTTTCACACATCAATTATGTCTAAGTAGAAACTCATATTGATACATATATTTTCTTCTCCATACCCTAAAATTTGATTCTGGGAGAATAAGTTTATATGCAGGAAGGTAAATATCCATGCATAGCATAATACAGAGACTTCAAGAGGCACTATATATGTATGTGATTGAAGCCTTAAATTTGCAGGTGCAGAAAAGAAGTAAAGACTGTGATGGGTCCTGCATACCTAGGACTCTGGACCCAAGAGGTGCCAGGCTAATGACCCCCATTCTTATTAAACACCCAGTACATTTTTTCCTGCTTTGTCGAAGATTATTTGACCATAGAGTTGAAGGTCCATATCTGGTACAAAATAATTGGAGGTCCTAAAGTATAAATGGTTTATTTATGCACTCAGATCATTCTATAGCTCCTGTTCAAGTCTGGGTTTTCTTTTGGTCCCCAGGAGCCTGAGTCTCCAGGGGGTCCCTGTGGCATCTCCTAACCATTGCCTCCACAATTGGTCAAAAGCCTTTAAAGATTGCAAATACAGCCAGCACAAGAACTGCAAAGGAGACTCTGTGAGCCTTTCAGAATGAGGTCACACTTTCAGGGCCTCTCCAGACTATGCAGAGGAGGATGGGAAGAAACGGAAAACATCATATAAGCCACATAGGCTCATAAATGTAATCTGAGTGGGAGAGCTTATTTGGAAGCATTCATCATCCATACCTTGGCAGCTAGTGGACCATATTTTTTCTGATTCTATATAATGCAAGTCCGGTTTATGTGGAGATGGAAAGGCAGGGGACTACACAGTGAAATTGGAAAGGCCTCAACAGGTCTTCCTGTCAGTCTGTCACCATCCCTGGAGCACCAACTACTATAGTCAGTCTTCTGAGATGAGGCACTGTGTCCTTCAGGGACCTTTACTAATAAGGAAAGGACTGACATGTTTATCCATTACAGCTCTATCTTAATTAAGGATACTCTAGTTGCAGGTAATGAAAACATACTTCAAATTTGCCTCAAGTCATTTATTGTAAAGTAATTGAGCTATCTCTCAATCCAAGGAGAATGTGAATAACCAGTATCAGAGTGGGAGACCCTAGAAAGGAAAACTATCAGAAACAGAAAACTCTTTTTAAAAAATTCTTTCTTCCTCTCTCTCTTCCTCCCTCCCCCCTAAGAGTTATCTACAATGGGTCCATTAAAGCCTACTTAGGAAGAGGGTCTCAGATGAAAAAAAAACATGACCTAGAGTAAAGGAGAGAAGATTGCATCTTTTGAAGGAGTAGGAGTATTTTATATGGCAATGTTGGGGGACTCAGGGTTGGCTTCATTTCAAAGGCAACCAGTGGTGGGGCAGCTGTAGTAAATAAAGGTGGGACACAGTATGGGAAGCAGAAAGCTCTGAACACTAACACGGTGTGGAGGAGTCCCTCTGGTCTCTAAAGATACTGTCTCCAACCAAGTTGGGTAACTTTCCTTTCTGTGGTATTCTAATCACTGGGGGGAAAAATCAGCATCTACGTCACTTTTTTGCTCAAGTTACTGGGTAACTTTTGGGTGAACATTTGAAAGGGTAGGCTAAACCAGCAGTTTTGCATGTAAAATATGAAGAATCATCATCCCATTAAATATTAATAGGTTTTTTTTCTGGAAAAAACAAGCAGAAAAATATTTTTGAGAATCACAAGACTAGACAAAACAGAGCAGGAAATTTTAACTTAGCCTTCTCAGAGATTTTCAGATGGTTTTCTCATGTTGTAACACTGCACAATATTCTTTGACTAGGTCTCTGTGTTCTCCTAGCATTTTGGGGGATTGTTTTTCTATATATCAAATTTTAAGAAACAGCGGCCTAAACAGAAATGGAAATGAGTCTTCTACATATAAAAAGTGAAAGCCAATTTGGATGTGTTTTATATGGCATGGAACATATCATGACCCCAGGTAAAGGGAAGAGTACGCAAACAATTTCAGAAATATTTTCAGTCTTTTGTAAGAAAGACAGCCAGTAACATGTTACTTGATAATTGTTGCTTGCTCTCTTACTGTCACAATAATTACTGATAATTTTCATGACTGGCACAAGCAACCCTCATATAAGACCATAGCCCTCCACAGCTTTTAAAAGAAAATGTGTGTAAGTTCAATTAGATCACTAAAGACCATACAGACATATTTTGTATTATTGTGCTTCACTAACTTGCACTTCACAATACTATGGTTTTTACAAGTTGAAAGGGGGTGGCAACCTTGCATTGAGAAAGTATAGATGCCATGTTTCCAATAGCATTTGCGCATTTCATGTCTATGTCAAATATTGGTAATTTTCACACCATCTTAAACTTTTCATCATTATTGTATTTGCTATGGTGATTTGTGGTCAGTAATCTTTGATGTTACTATTATAATTTGTTTGGGGTGTCACAAACTATACCCATATGTAAGTCAGTAAACTTAACCCATAAATGCTGTAAATTTTCTGACAGTCCACTGGCCAAGCCATTCCCCCTCTCTCTTCCTCTCCTCAGATATCCTTATTCCCTGAGGCACAACAATATTGAAATTAGGCTAATTAACAATCCAACGGTAACTTCTAAGTGCTTGAGTAAAAGGAAGAGTTTCATGTCTTACTTTAAATCAAATGCTAGAAATGACTAAACTTTGTGAGGAAGACATGTTGAAAACTGAGATAGGCCAAAAGTCAGTCTTCTTGTGCTAGTTGGCCAAGTTGTGAGTACAAAGGAAAAGTTCTTAAAGGAACGTAAAATTGCTACTCTAGGGGTGCCTGGCTGTCTCAGTCAGTAGAGCATATGACTCTTGATCTCAGGATTGTGTGTTCAAATCCCACGTTGGGTGTAGAGATCACCTTAAGAATAAATAAGTAAAAGTGCTACTCCAGTGAACACATGAATGATAAGAAATCAAAACAAGGACATCTGGGGGACTCAATCACTTAAGTGTCTGCCTTCAGCTTAGGTCATGATCCTAGACTCCTGGGATTGAGTCCAGCACTGGGTTCCTTGGTCACCAGGGAGCCTGCTTCTCCCTCTGCCTGTCATTCCCCCTGCTGGTACTCTTTCTCTCTCTCTCTTTCTCATGTGTACTCTCTCTGGCAAATAAATCAATAAAATCTTAAAAAATAACTAAATAAAAAGAAAGAGAGCCTTATTGCTGATATGGAGAACATGTTCATCATGTATATAGGAGATCAAACTAGTCAAAACATTCCCTTAATTCAAAACCTAATTTAGAGCAAGACTCTAAGTCTCTTCAATTCTATGAAAGCTGAGAGAGATGAGAAATTATAGAAGAAATGTCTGAGGCTAGCAGAGGTTGGTTCCTGAGGTTTAAGGAAAGAATCTATCTCTATAACACTGAAGTGCAAAATGAACCAGCAGGTGCTGATGGAGAAGTTGCAGCAAGTTATCCAAAAGATCTAGCCAAGACAATTAATGAAGGTAGCTACACCAAACAACAGTTAACAAATTTTCAGTGTAGCTCAAGCAGCCTTACATTGGAAGAAGATGCCATTTGGGGCTTTCATAGCTAGAGAGGAGAAGTCAACAAATGCCTGACTTCAAAGCTTCAAAGACAAGCTCTCTTGTTAGGGATTGATGCAGGTGTTAACTTTAAGCTGAAGACAAAGCTCATTTACTCTTCTGAAAACAGAGTCCTTAGGAATTATGCTAAATCTACTCTTCCTGTGCTTTATAAATGGAACAACAAAGCCTGGATGACAGCATATTTGTTTATAATATGGTTTACTGCATATTTAAAAACCACTGTTGAGACCTACTGTGCAGGAAAAAAGGTTTCTTTCAAAATGTTACTGCTCAGTGACAATTCTCCTGGTCACCCAAGACCTCTGATGGAGGTGGACATTAAGATTAATGTTTTTTTTTTTTTTACCTGCTAATACAACATCCATTCTGCAGCTGATGGATCAAGAAGTAATTTCAATCTTCAAGTCCTATTAGGTAAGAAATACATTTCATAAGGCTATAGCTGCCACAGACAATGATTCCTCTGATGGATCTGGGAAAGCAAACTGAAAACATTCTGGAAAAGATTCACCATTCTAGAGGACAACAAGAACACTTATGATTGATGAAAGGAGGTCACAAATCAACATTAACAGAGTTTGGAAGTTGATTGCAATCTTCATGGAGGACTGTGAGGAGTACTAGAATTCAGTGGGGAAGTAATTTGCAGATGGGTTGGAAATAGAAAGAGAACTAGGGTTAGAAGTAGAGCCTGAAGATGTGATTGAATTGTTATAATTTCATGATACAACTTGAACAGAAGAGGAGTCACTTCTTATGGATGAGCAAAGAAAGTGATTTCTTGAGATGGAATCTACTTCTGGTGAAGATGCTGTGAAGACTGTTGAAATGACAACAAAAAGTTTAGAATGTTACATAAACTGAGTTGATAAAACTGTAGCAGAGTTTTAGAGGACTGACTCAAATTTTGGAAGAAGTTCTATAATAAATAAAATGTTAAGAATATCATCACATGCCATAAAGAAACAGTTCATGAAAGAAAAAGTCAACTGATGTAGCAAACTTTGTCTATTTTAAGAAACTGCCACAGCCCCCCAACCTTCAGCAGCTACCACCCTGATCAGTCAGCAGCCATCAATCTTGAGGAAAGACCCTCTACCAGCAAAGATTATCACTCACTGAAAACTCAGATGATGGTTAGCATTTTTTGCAACAAAGTCTTTCTTAACTAATGTATGCATGTTGTTTTTTAGACATCATGCCAAAGCACATTTAAGACTGCAATAAATTATAAACACAAATTTTGTATACACTGAAAAACCAAAAAAAATTTTGACCCACTTTCTTGTGATATTCACTTTATCTGGTGTGGTGGTCTGCAATATCTCCAAGGTAAGCCTGAAAATTATGTATAAAAAAATAATGGTAAATACATGTAATTGCATAAACCAGTTTTACATATGATTTATCCTGGACTTATACAGAGTTTATAAGTTTTACTTAGCACTAAACCCCAAATTTTTACATGTTCCTATGTAGCCTTCATAGTGACTAGAAAATATTCTATTATTTCCTGTCATATTTGATAAATCCATTCCCTTATTCATTTAACTAACTTTTATTAATTATTTGGTGTGAAACTCTGAGCTGCTTTATATGTATTACCTCTAATCCTCACAAAAGCCTTATGAGATCAGTATTATTACTATATCCATTCTATGAATTACAAAATAGAGGCTCTGAAAAGTTATACAATTTTTCCAAGATCACACAGGTAGAAATCGACAGAGCTGGAATCTAAAGTAATGTCGGGTTAGGCTTAAATTGTTTCCAATTTTATTATTTTAAATTTCTTTTGTAAATGACTTTTCAAATAGTTCTTTATTTCTTTCACCTTCTAGGATAAATTCCTGAAGATAGACTTACTGGTTCAAAATGTGTATTACTTTCTATCTCTTACAGCATATTGTTGCTATACTGTGCTCAAATCAAAATCATTTTAATTCAAGATCTATGCAGCTGTTCATCATTCTTGGTTTTATAATCTGTGAGTCATATATTTAATTCTCCTTCCCTAAGGTTAATTAATCAAAGGAATATCGACAGGTTGTAGCCAGTTTATTACTGCCATTTAAATGTTACCATAAAAATTTCATATATTCAGTCATCAAATCTTTTGCATACGTACTGTGTGCATGGCACTCATTTATGGCAAATTTCTTTATCCCTGAGAATTCTTAAATTTTAGTGTCCCTTTTCAGTTAGATTACAACATTTAGGCATCTTACTTTGTGAAATTTCCATCTTCCTGCCATTTTTTATTTCTCCTACTATGATTAAAGATTTTTTTGAGGGGGGGTGGAATTAGCAGCAGATAGTCTCCTCTACAAGGTAATTCACATCTAAATAGGAGAGCATTTCTCAATCTATTCTGTGGAAAACTAGTTCCAAGGAAAACTCTATGAAAAAAGGATTCACTGCTAAAATTTTGTAACTTTCCATAATGTATCTTCTAGAATCAATCGACAATTAGCACCTGAAAGCCTCTAACAATACCTTTGATAAATAGGTATGGTTCCCTTTTTTAATCCAGAATTTCTCAAACATATTTACTATTAAATTCATTTTTAGGAATACCCAATTAATGTTATTTGACACAAGGGCTTCCAATGAATCCTTACAACAGCTGGAGCTACAGCCCATTGATTTGAAAAAGCAGCTACCATCATGAATAACCTAATTCTACCCTGTAGCAGTAATTGCTAGGAAACCTGGGAACATTCATTTAATTATACATAAAACCCAAATTTCTTTGGGCTTTACTAGCCTATGGTAAACCAGGACACATTAATAAAAATAACTGAAATTGTATTGATGTACCCATTGTACTACATAAAGCAGGACCTACTTGTGAGACATTCACATAAACACATGTGAGTGTGTGTGTGTGTGTGTGTGTGTGCATGTGTACACCCACGCATTAGATTTTGGGGGAGAAGAAAGGCAGTTTTTAATAGATATTTCATATGCATTCACAAATAAGGGCACTTCCACTACGTCCCTGCTGCTATCTATAGAGGATCTGTGGTTACTGCTACTGCTCCATGAGGATCCATGGTCCATGCTACTGCCCAGTAACACCTCCACAGGACCAAGTATGAAGTATCAGAGTGACCACACTGCCCACATTATATATCTAGCAGGTGAAAGGAAAGGCCTTCCTTCACTTTGGAAACACTCTCTTAAAGTACTTATTGAGCTTAAACATTTTAAGTGGTTTTAGTGAAGTAGCTTATAATTTAATGCCCTGAATCACGACTTCCCCTGACCACTAACATTTTATAGTGTTTATTCATGATAATAGCTTCTTCACTTGGGATGTATTCTCTTCTAGAAGGCTCGGCCATCTCACAAAGAATTTTCTGTCAGCCCAGTAGTCCTACAAGCACACTTGATTATGCCTAAACTCCTATAGTTGACACAGTTTTGATGTTTTCCTGAACTATTTAAAACTTTCATTCAAATAGCCTTCTGTTGGATCAATTTGCCCCTTCTCCTAATTCCCTGGCCATGTATTTAGCCGTGGAGAAATCTTAGGCTGATGCTGAGATGACAAACCAAAAACGTGGTAAAATCGTTCTTACCCACAACAGAATTATACACCTCCACCCAGATCAGAAATATGTCCTTCAGGACTCTCTCCTGTACAAGCTCATGAGAACCAACTCCCTTTAAAAGTGATCTCTGCTTTTAGGTTGCTCTTTTGGCTCTGTTTGAGCCCTCTTATATTCATCTGGCATCACTGTTTCACTTCTGCCTGCTATCTGAATTCTCCCATCACGTCATCAGATTGAAGGGAAAACTCAATAGATCGGTCTGCCAAGAAATTGTTTTTGAATTGCTTATTCTGGCTCCACATACTTCCCAGTGGTCCAGGCTTCTTGCTATCCCATAGAAGAAAATCAGGTGATCAATATGTACAAATTAATGGCTATAATCTTAGTTTCCCTCTTCCTCAACAACTCTTTGAGAACTTTACATTGTTGATCAGCTACTGAGTCCTGAAATCCTCCCTGGCAATAGTGACTCTGTACTTGTCTTCTTCTGCTTTATTTGACCTACTTTAGCTTTTGCTTTTTGTAGATTGCCTGTAGGCTCCTTTGGTCACAATTCTTCCTTGGAAATTACTTTCATCCTTAATGATTCACTGCCTACAGAAGGCTCTCCCTGTCTACAGAAGACTTAAGACTCACACCTTCAATTTGAATTTAATTTAATTTAATTTAATTTATTTGCCTTATGTTCCAGCACTTGAAAACTTACCCACTATCTCTAGATTGATGTCTGATGCCCCAAAAACCCAGCATGCCAAAAAAACAACTCATCATCCTCATCTCCAAGTGGCCTCTCCTTGAGTATTCTTGCTAGCACCCTATTTCCAAGTCTTGAACTCTCAGGTAGCTTTGAAACCTCCCCTTTGGTTCATCCTCTATGTGATGTCAGTTTCTGAGACTCATTGAATTTACCTCTATTTTCTCTATCTTTCATCTTTGTTGCTCCTAAAACTGTATTCCAGACTCTTTTGTCTCTCAGATTAGGACACTTTGCTATTTGGCCATCCTGCCATCAGTCTTTCCCCCACACAAGGCAACTTATATACCACTATTGATAAATTTTCCTCAACTGCAGTATTTCTCCTTTGACTATAAAGTCCAAACTTGCTCCTACTATGATATACTATATACTAACATACTTCTCCAAATTATTTAGGGATACTTCTACCTAAAGGCTAAGATCCAAATTACTTCTTGCTGTTCCAAATATATATATATACATATGTATATATATGTATATGTGTACATATACATATATATATACATATGTATATATATACGTGTATATACACATATATATACACATATATATACACATATATGTGTGTGTATATATATATATATATACACACACTCCAGTTTTTGCTTTGATAGGTTTACTTATGATGCTCTTCTGTACTAGAATGCTCTTCTTCTTCCCAGGTCATGTTATCATGTTCAAAATTAGTTTCCCTTATTTTCTTTATTATTTACATTAAAATATTCTTATTATAGGTCCTTATTTCCTTATGATTTCCTCCTCACACACACTACTTCAACGCTTCTTTCCACAGTGCAGCTCTTCAGAAATATTTGTTGCTTCAGTGAATCTCACATAGTACTTTGTAGAAACTTCCCTTTAGGTACCCATTTCTTCTACACTTTAAATGTGGTTATATATTTTTCCTTCTAGGGGTTATGGTTTTTGAGGAAAGATTCTGTATGCCTTCTTTATCTTTGTGTTCTTCACTACACTTAATGAATTATTCACCTTGTCCTTATATGATAACTAGTAATTTTTAAATTTTGAATAGACTGACATGCTAAAAAAGTATCATGTTTCTAGAAACCTTTTTAATTATTAACCTAACTTGCAACTTTTTGCTATCACAAAGTTTCTAGTATGGGGATTGGATTAATGTTGCCTCTAAGGATAAAGCTTGATTTAATGAATTCAATTATCTGAATCTGTTAGATGTGATAAAAGAATGAGTATTGACCCTGTCAACTGTTTAACAAATTAAACTGCTTTCATGAAGGCCAAACAATAAGATGAACTGAAGAATTGGGTTTAGCAAAGAGGAAACCAGATTCTTCTAAAGTACCTATATCATAATCAAGTAAGTAAAAGGGAGAGTGTTGAACATAAGGATCTGCTGAAACTCTTGATAAGAATAGTAGGAGTTATTATAACTTCAATTATAAATGCCCAGTGGCCCAGCCAGAGAGTAAGTCTAGGAAAAAGCGAAAGAAAGAGAACAAGAGAGGAAAACAAAACAAAACAAAACAAAAAACTTTGTCCTCTCTCTTTCAACTATGGATTTAATATTGCATGTCTATAGTCATTAGTATGAGATAGGAGAATTAGAATAATACAAATTAAGAGGAAATGATAACTAATATCTATCTAATGCTTACTAAGTACCAGACACTGCTTTAAGTGTCTATGTGCTATGGATTATTCCCCCATTTAATTCTTAAAACTCTGTATATGGGTACCAATATTAAGCTTTTTTTTTTTTTTTACAATGGAAGAAAACTAAGGCAAAAACAAGTAATTATTCAAGATTACATAAGATCACATTTGCAGGATTGGATTTTAGTTTGGGCAGTTGGGCTCCAGAGCATAAAATTTCAATCACTATATAATGCTCTATTGCTTTACAGATAAAAGCCTCCCTAACATATCAAAGGAGAGAGCATAAAATAAAATCAGCAATATTCATTTTTACCCATTCATTTATTGAACCAATGTATATTGGGCACTTACACTGAACTAGGCACCATTCTGGGCACTTCCATATACAGTTAAGAAGAAGGTAGAAAATGTTTCTGCTTTGATAAAACCCCCATGCTGCTCAGGCATATATAGACAATTAGAAAGTAAAATTAAAAAAAAAAACTGGTAATAAAGCTTAAGATAATAGTTCAAATGAACAAGTAGAAAAGAAATGGAGGAAGGGGTCCTACTTCAAATACTTTGGTATGGAAAGACATGCCCAAGGAAGAGTCATTTGACCAGAGAATAGAAGGAACACACCACATGAAGATATAGATGAAAAGTGTGTAGATGATAAATGTCCCATGGTGTGTTACCAGAAGACAAGAAAGTCAATATATTTAAAGCTGAGTAAGCAATAGGAGAAGGGTAAGGTAGAGAGGAGCTAGATTATGTTTTTATGTTTGTTTGTTTCTTATTTATTGCATAGAAGAAAATTGGGTGATTGTTACAAATCAAGGGCTATATTTTCAGTTTCCCTCTTCCCCAACAACTCTTCCTCAACAATGAGTTTGCATTTTATTATAAGTGTGGGCAACTGTTGGAAAGTTTTGAACTGGGGAACTGAACTGATCTGATGTATATTGTAAAAGGGTTACTGTGGCTACAATGCAGAAAATAAGCTATAAAAGTCGGGGGATGCATGAGTAGAGGAAAAAAAGCTATTTAGGAAGACTTTTACGGTCTTCAAATCTAGAAAAAATGGAAAAATAGTGGTGGAAATGGGGAGCGATTACTGGATTCTGTATATGCGTTAAAAGCAGAGTCAAAGGACTCTTTCTGACCCTTACTTCCTCTCTTCTTCTGGAACTCCATCACTGCACAAACTGTTCCTCTTAATAATATCCCACAGTTCACATAAGCTTTCTTCATCTTTTCATTTTTTGCTCTGTTTTCCTCTTATGGGATAATTTCAAATGAACTATCTTCAGGTTCACAGATTCTTTCTTCTTCTTTCTCAAGTCTACTGTTCAAAATATCTCATTTTTTATTTCATTTACATTATTCCTCAGCTCCAGAATTTCTGTTTAGTTCTTTTATTATAATTTCTATCTCTCTGGTAAACTTCTCATTTTGTTCATGCCTGGTTTTCTTGATTTCATTTAATTGTCTTTCTATGCTTTCTTGTGGTTCACTGAGTTAACTTAAAAACAACTATTTTGAAGTGCTTTTTAGAACTTCATTTAGCACTTCATAGCAGGTCTCCATTTCTTTGAGGTCAATTACTAGAAAACAATTGTGTTCCATTGGTGGTGTCACGTTTCCTTGATTTTTCATGTTCCTTGAGGTCTTGTATTGCTGTTTTGGATCAGTCATCTTCTCTAGTCTTTACTGGCTGGTTTTAGGAAAGAAATGCCATCTGTCAGCCCTGCTAATAATTCTAAGGCTTTCTCAGGTCTCTTCTCTAGATATGCCTGCTCCACATTTGTTCTCTCTTGTGAGGGAATTCTTAAGCTGCTGTACTTTCCTTCAATCCTGCAAAGACTGGCTAAACAATATCAGTCTCCTGTTTGCTAAATGCTCAAATTATGTGATTTCTCCAAATCCCAGAGTCAGGGTAGCTTTCTGTGTGCTCTTAGTAGCTTCACAGTCACCACCCTCAGAAGTATGCACAGAGAGCCAGTCATATGGTGAAAGTGTGTGTGTGTGTGTGTGTGTGTGTGTGAGGTACACAGAATGTTAAGAGTACCTAATAAGAGTCAGTTGGGGGGATTCATAGGCAAGACATCCCCAGCAGCTTATGGGCAGGTTTACTCATGGAGTCTAGAAAGCATGAGGAATAGAAGCAGAAAAATGTTCAGTTTTAGCCCAGAAGGCTGACCTATAGCCTGCATAGTTTTGATAAGGATTGAATATGTGCTGATTGCTACATTCTTTTTTTTTTAATTTTTATTTTTTTATAAACAATTTTTTATCCCCAGGGGTACATGTCTATGAATCGCCAGGTTTACACACTTCACAGCACTAACCATAGCACATACCCTCCCCAATGTCCATTACCCCACCCACCTTTCCCGACCCCCTCCCCCCAGCAACCCTCAGTTTGTTTTGTGAGATTAAGAGTCACTTATGGTTTGTCTCCCTCCCAATCCCATCTTGGTTCTTCTTTTTCTGCCCCCCTAGTCCCCCATGTTGCATCTCCACTTCCTCATATCAGAAATATGGGATGATTGCTACATTCTTAAAGTGTCTCATGACTGCCTGTACATCTCAGGGATAGTTAATATTGAGCTGAATGATAAGCACCAGAGAAACCTTATAAAAGTAGTTTTATTTTTTGATGTGATTATCTGTTTTGCATGTGTTGAGTTTGAGAAGTTCTTTATAGATCCTGGATATCAACCTTTTGTCTGTACTGTCATTTGCAAGTATCTTCTCCCATTCCGTGGGTTGCCTCTTTGTTTTGTTGACTGTCTCCTTTGCTGTGCAGAAGCTTTTGATCTTGATGAAGTCCCAAAAGTTCATTTTTGC
>PISX010033978.1:0-14490 GCA_004024625.1 Mellivora capensis | reverse complement strand
GAGGAGAACATAGGCAGTAACCTCTTCAATATCAGCCACAGCAACTTCTTTCAAGATATGTCTCCAAAGGCAAAGGAAACAAAAGCGAAAATGAACTTTTGGGATTTCATCAAGATCAAAAGCTTCTGCACAGCAAAGGAAACAGTCAACAAAACAAAGAGGCAACCCACGGAATGGGAGAAGATATTTGCAAATGACAATACAGACAAAAGGTTGATACCCAGGATCTATAAAGAACTTCTCAATCTCAACACATACAAAACAGATAATCACATCAAAAAATGGGCAGAAGACATGAACAGACACTTCTCCAATGAAGACATACAAATGGCTATAAGACACATGAAAAAATGTTCATCATCACTTGTCATCAGGGAGATTCAAATTAAAACCACATTGAGATACCACCTCACACCAGTTAGAATGGCCAAAATCAGCAAGACAGTTAACAACGTGTGTTGAAGAGGATGAGGAGAAAGGGGAACCCTCTTACACTGTTGGTGGGAATGCAAGTTGGGGCAGCCACTTTGGAGAACAGTGTGCAGATTCCTCGAGAAGTTAAAAACAGAGCTTCCCTATAATCCTGCAATTGCGCTACTGGGTATTTACCCCAAAGATACAGAGTTGGTGAAAAGAAGGGCCATCTGTACCCCAATGTTTATAGCAGCAATGGCCACAGTCGCCAAACTGTGGAAAGAACCAAGATGCCCTTCAACAGACGAATGGATAAGGAAGATGTGGTCCATATACACTATGGAGTATGATGCCTCCATCAGAAAGGATGAATACCCGACTTTTGTAGCAACATGGACGGGACTGGAAGAGATAATGCTGAGTGAAATCAGTCAAGCAGAGAGAGTCAACTATCATATGGTTTCACTTATTTGCGGAGCATAACAAATAACATGGAGGACATGGGGAGATGGAGAGGAGAAGGGAGTTGAGGGAAATTGGGGGGGAGATGAACCATGAGAGACTATGGACTCTGAGAAACAACCTGAGGGGTTTTGAAGGGGTGGGGTTTAGGAGGTTAGGGGAGCCGGGTGGTGGGTTTTAGGGAGGGCACATATTGTATGGAACACTGGGTGTGTTGCAAAGACAATGAATACTGTTACGCTGAAAAGAAATAAAAATTTAAAAAAAAAAAAAGACTGCAGAGAAGAAAATTCCATTTCTAATCGACCTGTAAGAGTTGTGCATTTAATTTTCAGATTGTGATGTGTCCAGAGCAGGATCAAGTCTAGACTGTCATGCCCGACCATGCACAGATGCCAGGGTTCCCCGATGCAGCAGCTACACAGTGACAGTGAAGGAGGGAGCCCAGACCACTGCCAGCGCCATGGCCACAGACTGACGAACACAGATGATGGGTTTCCTGACGCGTATGGTAAATAACCCCACAGGCAACTCCCCCAGGGCATGACCTAGATTGTATACGAGAAGCAAGAAGAAATAAAGAAAGCTGCCAGTCGGCACTGGGCAGAGAGGGCCAGGTCAGTTCCAGCGGATGTGAGGTTCCCGAGGGGGGCTCTGTGGACAGAGATGGCACGGAGTCCAACAAGCCTTGACCTGGTGCCCTGGTGCTCTGGGCCTCATCAGAGCACTGCAAACCTCAGTCTGCACACTTCCAATGTGAAAATAAAATCACCTGTCTTTTATAAAAATTCTTCACTGAAAATGGCCGGGGCCAGCAAAATAATGATAATTCCATAAATGCATATTATTAGTAATAGAAATAACCATAAGAATCTTCTAAGAACATATTTAGTAACCTAATACATTTTGGGTTACCCACTTCTACCCCAAGGATCTAATCTATCCTACCATAGTCTCTAATCTATAGTGTCCCTTGTGTTTGCCTGGGGACGGCAGGATGAAATGTTAGGGGTTTGGGTCCTACAGTCCTATAGTTTCTAGTTGTTACAGATGGATGTTCCTCAAGAGTACTTTTTGTATGAATAAACAATTAAAAGTGAGAAACATTCTTATGAAATGCAGATTAACTACTAAAGTGTGAACAATTCTAATTTAAAAATGAAAGAGTTAGAAGTGAGACTTTGACCAATGTGCTTTTCAGAAGCCACATTCAGACCTTTTCACAATGGGAAATTCTAAGCTGTGATACAAACATTCCCTATGGAAATCACACCTGACAAAAAGAACTCCAACTAAACATAACATCTCCCATCCAAACACATTCCTTAATAATTATGTCAGCACGGAGTAGGGAAATTATCAGTTGGGCCTAGAATTTGTCAGTTGGTAATTTCTCAGTGAAGCACACCTGAGTTAATCAAACCTCCAGCATAGAGCAAGAAGACCATCTTGACAGACTCTTAGCCGTAGTCAGATGCAGGGATGTGGGAGCATGTTGGTAGGGTTTGGAGTGTGAACTCAAATGGTTTAAGGTAGACTTTTCAAGATGGGAATCTGGCTGGGTTTGGGAAAATCTTATGACATAAGAGTAATGATTTGGAGGCTCATTATGAAGTATAAAGGCAATTCAGTAGAGAAAGCATAGAATTTTCAAGAACTAGTGCTTGAGCAATTTGATCCTTATGTCAACTTTTAAAAATAAACTTTCATTTATATTTCATACTTTATACAAAAACTAGCTCAAAATGGATCATAGACCTAAATTTTAAAGTTAAACAATAAAACTCTTGGAAGAAAATATAGGAGAAAATTTTTATGACCTTGGATTAAGAAAATATGTCTTTTTTTAATATCATGTTAATGTTAGTCACCGTACAGTGCATCATTAGTTTCTGATGTCATGTCCCATGATTCCTTATTTGCATAAAACACCCAGTACTCCATGAATCCTGCCCTCCTTAATACCCATCACCAGGCTAGCCTATTCCCCTATCCCCCTCCCCTCTAAAACCTTCAGTTTGTTTCCCAGAGTCTATAGTCTCTCATGGTTCATTCCCCCCCCACACCGACCTCTCCTCCTACATTTCCCCCTTCTTTCTCCTAATGTCCTCCATGCAATTCCTTATGCTCCTCAAGTAAGTGAAACCATATGATAATGGACTTTCTCTGCTTGACTTATTTCACTCAGCACAATCTCCTCCGGTCCCATCCATGTTGATGATTAATTTGGTTATTCATACTTTCTGATGGCTAAGTGATATTCCATTGTATATGTGGACCACATCTTCTTTATCCATTCATCTGCTGAAGGGCATCTTGGCTCTTTCCACAGTTTGGCTATTGTAGACATTCCTGCTCTGAACATTGGGGTGCATATGGCTCTTCCTTTCACTACATCTGTATCTTTGGGGTAAATACCCAGTAGTGCAATTGCTGAGTCATAAGGCAGTTCTATTTCTAATTTCTTAAGGAACCTCCATATTGATTTCCAAAGTGGCTGCACCAACTTACATTTCCACCAACAGTGTAAGAGGGTTCCCCTTTCTCCACAACTTCTCCAACATTTATTGTTTCTTGGGATTAGGCAAATATTTCTTAGCTATGACACCAAAACACAATATATAAGGAAGGTCAATAAATTATATTTTACCAAGATGAAAAATATCTGCTCTTTGAAAAAAGCATTCAGTTAAGAAAATATGAACAGAAATCACGAACCAGTCAAAGATACTCGGAAGTAAGAGATTTTATTTTTTTAAAACTTGTATGTATAAATAACTGTTGAAACTCAGTAATAAAATCTGAACAGACCAATTTCTGGTAAGGAGATTACATTAGTATACAAAAACCTCCCAACAAAAACAACAAAAAAGTCCAGGACCAGACAGCTTCATTGGTGAATTATACTCAACATTCAAAGAAGAAGAATACCAATCCTCAATCTTCAAAAAATAGAAATGAAGGGAACACTTCTCAATTCATTTTACAAAAATGAAAGTCCCTTGATACCAAAACCAGACAAGAATGTAAAAAAAAAATTAGAAGTCAATATCCCTAATGAATATGGACACAAAAGTTCTCAAAAAAATTAACAAAGCAAATGGAACAACACATGAAAGGGATCATACGTCATGACAAGCGGATCTTATTCCAGGTGCAAGATAGCTCAGTACCTGCAAACCAATCCATGCACTTCGCCACATTATCAAAGAGATGGGCAGACCATCACACGGCCTCCCAATAGACGTAGCGGAAACGTGTGACAGTGCAACATCCATTCGTGATCAGCATCTCAGCAAAATGGGCCTGGAAGGAGTGTAGCTCGACAAAGACAGGATGAACCTTGAGGACACCAGGCTGTCACACAGTAAATGCAACAGAGAGACGCCAATAACGAACCATCTCATTTACATGGAGTCTGAAAGCAACAGACACCGAAACAAGAGCTCGTGCATGTGGAGAACAGACTGGGGCTGCCAGAGTGAGGGACTGTGGCAGCAGGAGCGGGCAAAGAGGCGTCAAGACCCACCTTCCAGGTGTAAAATAACTAAGTCCCTGGCACATTGTACAGCACATAGATTATGCTCGATAATGCTGTGTCATAGATTTGGAAGTTGCTGAGAAAGCAACTTGTGAGGGGCACCTGGGTGGCTCGGTCAGCTGGGCGCCTGACTCGGGACCACAGCTCAGGTCCTGATCTCAGGGGCTGCGGGATCCAGCCCTAGTGGAGCGCTGTGTCGGCTCCTCGCTCAGCAGGCAGTCTGCTTGAGATTCTCTCTCTCCCTTCCCTTCTGCCCCTCTGACCCCTGGAAAGGAAATAAATAACTCCTAAAAAAAAAAAGTAAGTAAATTTTTAAAGTTTTCATCCCAAGAAAAAAAAAACTGCACTGTGTGTAGTGTAGATTTAAACTAGACTTACTGAGATGACCACTCTACAATACGTACAAATATTGAATCATTCTTGTATACATCTGAAGCTAATATAAGGTCAAAGTGTATCAATTATGCCTCAATAAAAAAATAATAATCGAACAACCGAACTTTTTAAACAGGGGACAACTTTGAAGAGAAGCTTCCCCCAAGATGGGTGGAGTACTGACTAGCGCAGGAAGAGATGGTCGGAGTCACAGACATTAGATGTCAAATTCCCCATGCAACACAAACCAAACTACAGCAGCAGAAAGTAGATCAGTGCTGGTCCACCGGTGAGCATGGCAAGGACAGGGAGCAGAAATGTTTATAAAGGAGCAAGAAATATCTTTGGGGAGATAGTTATATGTTTATTTTCTAGATTGTGAAAATTATGCTATATGCATATATATATGCATATATATGTGTGTGTGTGTGTATATATATATATATCTCAAAACTTGTCAAATCGTACACTTCAAAACATGCAGGTTAGTTCATTTTGATTATACCTTACTGAAGTTGCTTAGAAAGAAATACATTCCTACCCAAAAAAAAGAGAATGTAAAAATATTAACCAGTGGCATTATGATTTTTACTGTTGGAATTTCCAAAGGCACATGGTCATATGGTACTTCTTCAGTGAGATATACCAAGGTGTCCTCTGTGCTGTGGGAAAAACAAAACAAAACAAAACAACCTCCTAAGAAACATTTCAAGGCATCAGGTCACACACCCCACTTATGTTTTGTGTGCAATGCTGCTCCATGGCCACACACACTGATCTCATAAAAGGAGAGAGAAGACCTGCAGTCCAACAGTGGCATAGAGGAGGAGCAGCCTGTCCCGTGGCTCCTGAGCAACCCAGCCCAGGGCACTGATGGAAAAGTGGCTGTGGAGTGGGTCTTATACTTAGAAAAAACAAACCACCACACTAAGCACAAAGTTTGTAGAATTCTAGCACTAAAATGAAAACAAGAAGCTCACTGGAATTCAATCTTGAGAAT
Organism: Mellivora capensis; assembly: GCA_004024625.1. Lineage (NCBI taxonomy): Eukaryota > Metazoa > Chordata > Mammalia > Carnivora > Mustelidae > Mellivora > Mellivora capensis. The sequence continues at coordinate 8,698 of PISX010033978.1, read as the reverse complement.
GACAGCATCCGGGAACCTGTCCTCTTTGCAGACACATGGTGGAATTAAAGAACATAACGTAACTTCACTAATAAACACTCAGAAAGGATTCCTGACAATGGGAGCAAAACCGGTCCTTCCTGTCATAGGGCAGAAAACAGATCCTTCCTTCCCCACGTATTAGAAGGAGCTGAAATATTAGGAAGGGGGTCAGGATATGCCACCCCCCAAAATATGCCTCGTTAACATCGAGACTTCTGAGCTAAAGGCAGTTGAAAATCAACAGAGGCAGCAAGAACCTTCCCTCCCCTTTTCTGCCTAAGATCAGAGCTTTACTTTCCTTTGAGAGAGTGTATCTGCTTCTGTACCAGGCAGAAGAAAGGGTCTGTGCTGAGATGCATCCATAAGTAAACCTTACCAAGATAACTCTTACCTGCCATATATTTCTCTCATCCATTTCCTAGGCACTTTCCTACCATGTATCATCCCTCAAAGCCCAAACCCCCTTTCCTTTGTTAAAAATGGATATAAGCCCCCGTGTCTAACTGGTTCTGTGAGTTTCACTTCCTTTTTGTGGACTCTCATACATAATAAAAGATTTATAAAAATTGTATGTCTTATCTCCCATTAATCTGAAGCTTATTAGTTTAATTTGCACTCCCCCTGGGATGAGCCTAAGAGGGTGGAGGAAAAGGTTTTCTCCTGCAACATTGGCGCTAAATGAGAAAATGTGTTTTAGTGGTGAGATAAGAATAACTTTGGAGCTGATCAAATCATCACATTGGTCACAGGCTCTTCTGTGCTGAGCACCGTCCCTTGGTATCTTTGTCTTGCCTTTTATGGTACCCGGGAGAGCCGCAGTGTCTGGGGGCGTCACCTGCTTTCTGCAACCTGAGCCCTACACACAGATAGTATTTAAGAAACTATTTCCACAATTCCCTTTAAACATGTTCAAAGCAAAGCCACTAAATTCATGTTTTAAGCATGATGGCAGCTCAGCACCCATGGCAGACCCTTGAGAAAGCGCAATGTCCCTATGGATTTCGGGTATGGTGTTAATATGGGCCTCAGGATTGTCAGAAGACAGAAAACACTGCACTGCCTCATATCGGCCAATGTTTCACTCTCTCCAATGATGCAGCTCCCTGGAGCCTGTAACATTTCACCAATACCATGCTTTCTGAGAGCAGTTTCTGCCCTCACTCAGAGTCACACCCTACTTAGTCTGGCTTTTTTTTTAATTATGTGAGCAATTTCAAGATTCACTGTTACAGTGGGGCAGCTGGAGAATACATCTGGGAACCCCCTCCCCAGAGATACATAGTCTCCAGACACTTGTGGGTCAGATGAGCAAGAGAAAACCCCTTGTAAATCAGCATTAAGAAAAACTATCCAAACACCTGGGGAGAGGCTAAAAGATTTCAGGTTGCTCTTTCTCGGGGTCGAGCTCAAACTTGATCACCAGGTCTTCCTGAGGGTTATCTGACTCTCCAGGTGTGCACTTTTGCTTCTTTGTCTTGCTGTTTAATATTGCTGGTGCTGTGTTAGAACTCTGGAAGCCTTGGTCCTCACTTGTAGAGAAATGATTCTTGTCTGGCAGCGACCCAAAGGAACTTTGTCCAGTGGGTACAAATGATTCCTGTCTGAGAGGAAAGAAAAAAAAACAAAGTTTAGGATTTTAGCTGGTTTTCACTACAGAAGCTTGGGTCCTTTTTTACCTAAAATTAATGATCTCATAGAAGAATTCTCTCTTCCAGATCCTGTAAAGGCTTCCACTCCATCCCGCTCTCTCCAACCAGCATTACCATCACGCCAGTTCTCTTGTTAATGAGCTAATTAAATCTATGACATATACCCATTTTATATTTGCATGAGAGTCATGGGTATAATTTTTGAAAATTGTACTTTAACAAAGAACCAGTGTGAATTATACTGCATGAGCCAATCGATAAACTGTGGTGCATGGAGGGAGCGTCACCTGCACGGATGCACACACAGGAACACTGGTCACTTTCAAGTAGGAGCTCTGCAACCTCTTCCCTGATTTTATCTGGGTTCCTAAGAGCCACGACTTTACAATAACTCGCATATTTGTTATGCTTCTCTGTTAAAAACTCTTAGACCCATATTGGTTGTATGCCATTGTAATTTTGGACTCCTGTTTCTCCTAGGGTAGTTAAGGCCCAGCACTCTGTGTGCAAGTCTGATAATGGGCTCTCCTGTGAAGCTGAGATGTGAGCTAGAAAGCTAGAGCCTAAGTCTCCATCTTTCCTGAATGCTGGGACACGTCCCTCAGCACCACCTCCCCACCCTGGCTCTTCCCACTGTTTTCTCAGAAGAGAACCATCCTTCCTTCCCTCTGGTCCTGGGGAGGCTGCCTGGACACCTGTGCTTCTTCTCCCCCATCCCCATACTTGTCCTCCTCCACGCCCCAGCATCTTCTTTAAAGGGGCTCTTTCCCTTGCAAGCAAGTTCATTGAAACTGCACTGACTGGTGGATACCGTCAATACCTGAAATGGAGATATTTGCAACTCTGAGTGAGGGAAAGCTGGGAGGAGACTGATTTTGTAAGCGTATTCACCAATTTTTTACTTCTAAACAATATTGTGTCCCTCCAGCACCTAGCACCTGTAGACCTGGGGAAATGAATTTTTTTTTAAAGATTTTATTTATTTATTTATTTACAGACAGAGGTCACAAGTAGGCAGAGAGGCAGGCAGAGAGAGAGGGGGAAAGCAGGTTCCGCGTTGAGCAGAGAGCCCGATATGGGGCTCGATCTCAGGACCCTGAGATCATGACCTGAGCCGAAGGCAGAGGCTTTAACCCACTGAGCCACCCAGGCGCCCCAGGAAATGAATTTTAAGCGAACAAAGATTCAGTGTTATTCAAGTCAAAGGATGTATTCTACTTAGTATTTTGAACCATAACAAGGGTTGAACTTGGTCCAAAGATGACTAAGGCATCCCACTGGTCCTCAAGAAGGCCACAGTGCAGTGGAGTTGACAGATGTGTTCATAAATATTGTAGAGGTACAAACCAGCTGAAATTAGGGCATAACTAGGGAGAAACACATGACTTAAAGCATCTAGAAAGGCTTTCAAGGGCTGTGAAATTTTAACTGGGCTTTCAGCATTCGATTAAAATTAGGGAAGTCAAAATCGACATGGGGAGAAAGGGTAGCCAGGTGGGGAAGCAGCGTGTCAAAGAACAAAGAGCCCGGTTCTTTTCTGTGCCCCCAAAAGCGTAAGCTTCAGTGACAGTCATTACTTAGGTAAGATGACACAAAAGACTTATTTTTACTAAAAAAAAAAAAAATTAGGAGAGTCTGAAGTTCTATTTAAATGAGATTCCCTCAAAAATGGTCTCACTTTGTGATTTTAATTCAAAGGAGCATTTCTAAAGGTGCACCGTTTAAAGATACTCAGAAAGAAAACAGTGATTTCCCTGATTTCAAGGCAACCTTGGCTCCCCTCCCAGCCTCGTCCCAGGCCACGCCTGCTGCAATCTTGGCAAGCGTCACCCCAGAACCCCCAGGAGCCACCAGGACCCGAGGCAGGAGGCACAGCTGTGTGTCCCCGAGGAGGCACCGAGGGAAGCGGGCGGGAGCGTCTCCCACTTCTCAGACACACTGGGATGATTTGGCATTGTCTTTCATCTGCTCGAAGTGCTTCCCAAATCACTCATCGTTCGTAAATAATGAAAATCCTGAAGGTCACGGAGAACCTGGAGGACTGAGAACGAAAAGAAGCAGCTCGCGGTCCGAGTTTGACAAGTGACTCTGCCATAACCTGGGGTGTTTCCCGGGTGAAATATGGCCATTCAGGCAGGTGGCATAGGCAGGGGCACGTCTGGGTCTGGAGCTCTGGGGAGAGGCTGCAGGAATAAACCCTGGCACCTCGGAGAACACAAGCTTACAGGACGCCAACCTCTCAAACTCAGGTGAAAGGTGACAGGATTGTGGAGGCCCCCAAGAAAGGGGTATGGACAGAGGACAAAGGCCTCCTCCACATGCGATCTCACTATTTACAGGAGAGCAGGGAAGACCACGGAGAAGGACAGCTGAGGAAGGCAGTCGGGAACACACAGGACTCTTGAAGACACTGAGACCAAATATCCAAATGGCCCATGGCCAGACCATAGACAAAAAACACCGACTTCAAACCTCCGTGACCAGCCGAGGAAGCCAGCCCGTTCTCTCTACCAGCCCAGTAAGGCCGCCCACTGTAAGGCAGACTCGTAACTCTGTGAATAATGCAGGAAGTCCAACAATAACTTCCGTAATGGTGAAGCCGAAACAGCCAGGAGCTGACTGGTAACTGGCAGCTTTCCTGACTTTTGGTCCCATGTCCACCTTAGGACCAAGCAGAGAAGGCCAGCCATGCTCCCCAGCCCCCAGCCCCCAGGATGTGCACCTGCTCGTTAGCTGCCCCCAGCGGCTTCTGCTCAGGCCTACCCTGAACCTTCCTTTTGCTCCACCAGAAAGTTCCCCCACATGCCCATCTGCCTTTGAGTCTCTGCCAGACCCAAGCGATGGGGGCTGACTCCCTCGCTGGCATGAGCTCTGGATAATGAACTTGTCTTCATTTGGCTGGTGTTCACTTGCTTCCACACACGACAGGCGAACGTTTTCAGAAGGTCGGAGTGGTTAGCTGGGTGCGTCCCCATGCACAGGCTGAGTAAGATGAGGCGGAAATGTGTCCCTTGTGCTTGGCAATATGGAGGCCATGGGCGGCCGTGACTTCGCAGGAGCATTGGGACACCAGCCAGATCTGAGTAAGGCGAAGAACTAAGAAGGGTTGGAGAGAGAGGATGCAGCAAACATGGGTGATGATTCTGTAAACGCTCTCCTGAGGAAAGGAAAGGGAATTCAGAAAGTAGAGTCATGGAAATGGGTGGTTTTACAACAGACGTTTTAGAAGATTCCGTAACATGACTATATTCTGTCGGGGATAAGCTGGTTTAGAGAGGACTTCTGGTGATGCCAGACAGAGCACAAGTGATTGAAGACAGGAGGTCATGATGAGGTGAGGCGGCAAGGGACCCAGCGCAGGAGCCAGAAGGCGGAGGGGAGCTTTCTCCTTCAAAGGGTTGGCAGACAATGTGGGCAGTTGCCAGTAAGATGAGGACCTGTGGAGAGAGAATCTGCCAAGGGCTTCTATTTTCCTAATGAAGTAGGAGGTGAAGCTACCAGTGGAGGGGGAGCGGGAGGCTCGTTGGTGGGGAGCTGTCACAGACACGGAGCAAGGAGCCTGCTGGAAAGTGTGCTGGGATCCCAGCACAATGGAATGTGGCTGGTGAGGGACCAAACACTTTGGGAGAGTCTGGTGAGCTCAGTGCCTAGATTCTCTCCTCCTGTTTTGTTCATAGGAAGGTCTGCGTTGGTGCTAGGTGGGGCTCAGTCCAGCGGGGAGGCAAATAATTACCTCTGCATCCTAATGCAGCGAGGTTGGTCTCATTCAAACCCACATTTCAGCTGGTTGGGGGCTGATGGGTGGAGACAGCCTGGAAGCATTTAACCTGCGCCATCTGTTTTGTAAACACAGTGATGGCATCTTGCTGAACAAGGGCCTCAATGTGGAGGTGGCATTCCAGTGTTTCTGGACCTATGAGTTACGTGAGCACAGTTATTGTTAGTAGTTTATAAAGCCATATTTAAACTTGTACACTTGATTGTAAGATAGATTTGAATTGTGCACTATGTTGATTACTGTATATAAATGTGGAAATTCTGTACATTTGGTCTCAATGCTGTATGTATTTGAAGTGTAAATGATAACTAGTGGTTATGAAAAAAAAAGAAAAAAGTAGGCGTCGTCCCCAAGTCGTCCCCAAGGGACGCAGAAAGGATCTAAACTGCAGGGGGCATGTGCCAGGAAGGGAGCCTAGTGTCCATAGATGGCAGAGGCTCATTTAAACAAGGAGGAAAGAACTGCTGGAAACCAGTCCCAAAATGTGGGGCCTGGCTTCCCAGTGACACAGACGACCTTGACGCGGAGACGCTGGAACAGTTCAGCTGGAAGGGTAGAAAATGTAGCTGACATTTGGAATATTGAATGAGGGGATGTTAGAAATAGTGCTCCGTGTGCTGGGGATCCTAGCCCCGAGGTGGTGACATGCAGGAAGCTGGCAGGGGTTAGCAAAGCCAAGGACAGGGAAGCGGGACACAGGAGTAGTGAAGGTATCTCAGGCTGGGGCTGGGGTTGGCTTCGACTTCCAAAGCTCGGGGTGCAGAAAATGCTGTAGCATTTTATGGGTTTTTTTTTCCCCCATATAAATGCACTTGGGTGAGATTCCAGGCTCCAGCGCGGGAGAGGATGAAACCCCTATCCTTCTTGTCCCATTCGTCCCTTCCAGCTCCAGAGCCACACCAGGGCTCCTGCTGCCCCCACTCCCATGCTGAGTTCTGGGGAGCCCCATCCCTGTGCCTCTCTGCAGGTGCACACACCACATTCCTTCTGAGATCTCATCACCTCCTTGGCCGCCGCTGTCCCCTGCCCCGATGGCTCTCCTCTCCCCTCACCCTCAGACACACCAGAGTTGCTCCGGAAGACAACGGGCCTGGGGCTTCTCCTGTGTGGAGGCCAGTGCAGGGCCCCAGGTGACGTCTGACAGAGCTGGGTTACCAGAATAAAATGAGAGAGGAGGGCAAATGTGGGCAGCAGAAGCACGACTTAATATTTCCATAAATTATTCTGGGAAAATTCCAAAATTATTCTTGGTGTTTGTGATTATATCTGCCATATTCTGAGTATAGTAAGTGTATTCCAAAATGTAAATTGACATCTGCTGAAGTAAGCGAATAAGGGCATTGTAGGTCTCATTATGCCTTTTTGGATGCCTGTACAAAAAGTCTGAGCACACAATGGCTCCATAATCAAATACTATTATTTATTTTGTTTATTCATTACTTTTAGTTCAAAAGTCATTAGAGAGTAATTTTCTTTCCTACTGACATATTAACAGAAGCAGACAAAAAGGAAATGTGATTTACTTGAAGCTTGTGTTCACTTTAGGATGTGGAGGTAATTACAACACATGCATTCAATCACTGACGTCCCCCACCAAGGGGGGCCAGGCAGCAGCGGTGTAATTGCAAGAACAAAAGTGATTCTCATCATGGTGTTTATATTGGACCAAATAACAATCCACCAAATCTAGAAACTGAAAGGCAATTTACTTCTCAGGAGGCGTCTGCCTCCCCCGTCCACATCTTTGTGGATTCCTGGGGTTAGTTCATTCTTCTCTGTCCTTTAGAAGGAATTGGATGAGAGTTGTAAATAAAAAGCATGCCCTCGGTACTCCGCCGTGGCTTGGTCATCGGTAAGGCTGTCCCATTGCTGTTCAATCTGCACGGTGCCCCTGTCCTCCAGGGGGCTTGGGGGATCCTGACAGCCACCAGGGGCTCCCAGAGAACCTGCCAGGTGTCACAGTACCAGGATCATGACAGGTAAACAGATTGTAACCAGGAGGTGTTAAGCTGTGCCCAATATTCTCTAAAATAAAAATAATCATTGGAAAATGCATACATATGGTGCAACATTGGGAAGGGCTTTGCGGGGGAGAGGACAGGTGCCTTCAAGGCCCCTGGGACAGGGAGGAGTCCTATAGATCCTGTCTGAGCCCTCCAGACTCCGGTCCAGCTCTGGGGTGCTGCTCACAATCATGGAGGACCCTTTCAGACACTGAGCTTCCTTTTTATTAAAAGAATCTTAAGCACTGAATTCTGGAACACTGAAAAGAAATTTTTAAAATAATAAAAATTTTTTAAAAAAGAATCTTAAGCACCAAGAACAATTTAGATTTTCCCTGGTTTAAATGGATACTTGGTGTCCTCCTTGAATCCCAGGGATCATTGATTCATGCATTGGCCTGACTTTAATTTAGTTCTATTTATGTGGATGGATTTGTTAACAAAGGGTATTTAGTGATTATTAAAATAGTCATACAAAAATAATATAAATAACACACTTCTGAAGCTAACCAGAGCCCAAAAAGTAAAATCATTGCCAATGTACTTTTCTCTCATAATGTCCCCCTTTTACTGATACCAGCACCAGCTTGGGAAGCCTTCTTTGGTTTCCCCAGAAAGTCTCATATGTGAGTATGAACCTTTTCCCACCCTCTTGGGGTGTGTGTGTGTGTGTGTGTGTGTGTGCGTGTGCATGTCTGTGTGGTGCCATCATTTCTGACAACCAAACCAAACTGTGGGTAGAAATCCATCCCATCTCTGCAGATTGTTGGAAACAGCTAGCGCTGAGGGTCGTGCTGGGCAGCTCCGTCAGTGAAATATCCGAGTCTTGATTTAGACTCAGGTTATGACCTCAGGGTCCTGAGATCGAGCCCAGGCTCCACGCTCAATGGGGAGTCCGCTTGCAATGCCCTCTCCCTCTCCTTCCCCCTCTGCCCCTCCCCCCAGTCATGCAAATGCACTCCCACTCGCTCTCTCCAATAAATAAGTAAAGGAAACGTTTTAAAAACATGCCTATTTTCTCCCATTCCGTGGGTTGCCTCTCCCTCTCTGTTTTGTTGACTGTTTCCTTTGCTGTGCAGAAGCTTTTGATCTTGATGAAGTCCCAAAAGTTCATTTTTGCTTTTGTTTCCTTTGCCTTTGGAGACATATCTTGAAAGAAGTTGCTGTGGCTGATATCGAAGAGGTTACTGCCTATGTTCTCCTCTAGGATTCTGATGGATTCCTGTCTCACATTGAGGTCCTTTATC
>PISX010033977.1:0-14491 GCA_004024625.1 Mellivora capensis | reverse complement strand
GGATTGGGAGGGAGACAAACCATAAGTGACTCTTAATCTCACAAAACAAACTGAGGGTTGCTGGGGGGAGGGGGCCGGGAAAGGGGGGTGGGGTAATGGACATTGGGGAGGGTATGTGCTATGGTTAGTGCTGTGAAGTGTGTAAACCTGGCGATTCACAGACATGTACCCCTGGGGATAAAAATTTGTTTATAAAAAAAAAAAAAAAAAAAAAAAAAAAAAAACGAAACTGATAAAGGGGGGAGACAAGATGGCAGAGAAGTAGGAGGAGGCGCCACTTCAACCTGTCCCCTAAAGTGAGGTGATTACCTACCAAAGAACTCTGATCACCCATGTAATCAGCCTAAGATTAGAATTATACACTTCTGGATCTCTACAGGGGCAGAATATGCCAGTGGGCAGGTAAAGCAGAGTGAGAACATCGGACTGATATTGGAAAATAAACAAAAAGGAGAGGGAGCCACCAGAAATGATGGATTGGAAAGTAATACCCCAAAATGAGAGTGCCCTGTGATTGGGAACCAGCATTAACTTGGAGTCTAGTTGAAAGCACTCAAAAAGAGCAAAGGATCTTGGGGAAAATTGTGGGAATCCGGCTGTTAGGGACAGGGGCTTAAGCCCACTGACCCAGGACAGCCATGGCTGGTGCTGAGCCAGAAAGAGTGCCGCAAAGAAGCCAGGTCTTAGTCCCTGAGCCACCAGCACACCTGAAAGCATCAGGGTGGCAGCGCCCATGAGGGTGAGGGAGCCTCACCAGCGAGCAGAACCACAGCCTTTTGCACTCGCCATGCTCATGCTGTGTGACCAGAGTCTGAGTCGTGCCCTACACCCTCCCCTGAGAGAGGTCCCTGCAGGCACTAGCCTGTGCTCTCTAGGATCCAGAGAATCTGAGCACTCCCAGCCCAAGCCAGCATGAAAATCTTACTGCACTATCTCTGCTTGAGACCTCTCTGTCGGTCTGGAGCTGTCCAGACAGCCATGGCTAGTATTTCTCGTGGTTTGGGTTACAAGCAAGAATTCCTGTGACCCCAGAGACCATGACTGGGAATGTGCTCTGCCAGCAGCAGAGGGGGAATTTATGTGCTATGGAGCACCCACAAGGGAACAGACTGAGGCTTCTCTCTGAGAGGGAGGTCTGGGTACAATTTGCTTTCCTCTAAACCTCCAAAAACAATCAAAAGCCTCCAAGGGCATGCTGAGTGAAATAAGTCAAGCAGAGAGAGTCAATTATCATATGGTTTCACTTATTTGCGGAGTAGCGTTGGTGGTATAGTGGTGAGCATAGCTGCCTTCCACTTATTTGCGGAGCATAACAAATAACACGGAGGACATGGGGAGATGGAAAGGAGAAGGGAGTTGAGAGAAATTGGGGGGGGCAGATGAACCATGAGAGACTATGGACTCTGAAAAACAACCTGAGGGTTTTGAAGGGGTGGGGGGGTGGGAGGTTGGGGGAGCCAGGTGGTGGGTATAATGGAGGGCATGCATTGCATGGAGCACTGGGTGTGGTGTAGAACTATGAATTCTGTTACGCTGAAAAGAAATGAAATTTTAAAAAAATTAAATTAATTTAAATTAAAAATAAATTGAAATATAAATAAATTAAATTTACTAAAGAAAAAAAAAGCCTCCAAGGGGAGAGAAAACAAACAAAGAAACAAAAAACCTCTGGAGAACAAAAGCCTGAAAAACCGGTTTCATCAGAGCCCACCCCCTTGATGGGGGCAGGAGGACTTAACTCTAGGAACAACATTGCCTAAAAACCCATGCTGCAGTCCCCTTCCCCAGAAAGCCAACCAAAAGTAAAAAATAAAAATAAAAAATTTTTAAAAAGACAAAAGGACAACCACCACTACTTCATAGACACAATTTTTATTTTTAATACGTTCCTACTATTCTGGTTCCTTTCACTTTTTTTATACAACTTTTGAACGTATTTTACCATCACAATGAGATGTTCAGTACATCAAATTCCATAATAACCCTTTAACCCAAAATTTTTGATACATATTCCTGTGTTTTTCTTCTGCTTTTCTATTTTTAATTTAAATTTAATTTTATTTTATTATTATTATTTTTGATATTCATATAGAGATAAGCTTCAAGGAAATACACTTTCCCCAATCAATGCTACCCCTATACATAAACAAGTTTTAATACACCTTTATCTTAGGAAAGTTGAGTCCTTTAACAAAGATATGAAGATACATCCAAGAAGTATCAAAATAACCTTCCTCGCCCACACTGAGAATTTATAACCACTCTCCCATCTTTTTCTTCTGTCAGAGTTTCTCTGTATTTGTTTTTGTCCTGGTAATATATAAATCTTATACTTGGGGTTCTTTTTTATTTTTTGTCATCTACTTTTGTCGGTCTTTCTGTTTGTCTGTTTTTGTTTGTATATATCAAAAATCGTACCTTGGGGCACATTTAGGCTGGGTCTTCTCCTTTATTTTATTTTTCTTTTTTTCCCCTCTCAATCTTTCTCTTTTTTCTTCTTTTTTCTTTCTTTTTGGTGGGGACTCTTGATTGCTCAAAAGCATTCCAGGGTGCAACTTGCCTGAACCACGGTCCATACATTCAGTTACACATCTGTTCAGCCACCTCTCACCGAAATGACTAGTAGGAGAAATGCCCAACAGAAGAAAAATTCAGAGACTGGGCCTTCTGCATCAGAGCTATTGGATATGGACATAGACAGTATGTCAGAAAGGGAATTCAAGCTAACAATTATCCAGGCAATAGCTAGGTTGGAGAAAGCCTTTGATGACAAAATGGAATTGATTAGGGCAGAAGTGAAAGCCACCAGGGATGATGTTCACAATGTTCTCAATGAGTTCCAACCTAATCTAAATTCTCTAAAAGCTAGAGTAACTGAGGCAGAGGATAGAATTAGTGATCTGGAAGACAAACAGATAGAGATAAAGGATCAGGATGAAGCCTGCAACAAACAGCTTAGAATCCATGAAAACAGAATTAGGGACACAAGTGACATGATGAGACATTCCAAAGTCAGAATTATTGGAATTCCTGAGGGGGAGAAGAAAGAAAGAAGACTAGAAGATATAGTTGAACAAATTCTCCATGAAAATTTTCCCAGTCTGGCGAATGGAGCCAGTGTTCGTGTACTAGAGACAAAAAGGTCTCCCCACAAGATCATAGAATCTATAAAGACCTTGAGACACCTGATAGTGAAAATGATGAATTGTAATTGTTGACAGGAGCTCTTGAAAGCAGCTAGGGCAAAGAAATTCCTTATGTAGAGAGGAAAATCCATCAGAAAAACGTCAGACCTGTCCACAGAAACCTGGCAAGCCAGAAAGGGCTGGCAAGACATATTCAGGACATCCTAAATGAGAAGAACATGCAGCCAAGAATATTTTATCCAGTAAGACTGCATTCAAAATGGATGAAGTGATAAAGAGCTTCCAAGACCGGCAAGGTTTAAAAGAGTATGCAACCACCAAGTTGACACAGCAGGAAATATTAAGGGGGTTTCTATAAAAGAGGAAAAACCCTAAGAATATCATTGAAGAGAAATATATAGAGACAATCTATAGAAACACGGACTTCACAGGTAACAGGATGTCAATAAAAACGTATCTCTCAATAATCACTCTCAACGTGAATGGCCTAAATGCACCCATAAAATGACACAGGGTTGAAGACTGGACAAATGACAGGACCCATCCATATGTTGTCTAGAAGAGACCCATTTTGAACCTAAGAATACATCCAGACTGAAAGTGAAGGAATGGAGAAGCATCCTACATGCCAGTGGACCTCAAAAGAAGGCTGGGGTAGTGATTTTCATATCAGATAAATGAGATTTTAAACTAAAGACTGTACTGAGAGACACAGAAGTACACTACATAATTTTTAAAGGGACTATCCACAAAGAAGATCTAACAATTGTAAATATCTATGCCCCCAGTATGGGAGAAGCAAATGATATTAAGAAAACTGTTAATCAAGATTAAGAGTCATATTGATATGAATACATTAATAGGATGTTAACACGCCACTCTCAGTAATAGACAGATAATCCAAGCAGAAAATCAATAAAGAAACAAGAGCATTGAATGACACAATGGACCAGATGGACCTCATAGATATATACAGAACATTCCACCCTAAAACAACAGAATACTCATTCTTCTCTAGTGCACATGGAACCCTCTCCAAAATAGACCACATAAGGGGTCACAAATCAGGGCTCAACTGATACCAAAAGACTGAGATTATTCCCTGCATATTCTCATATCACAATACTTTGAAACTGGAGCTCAATCACAAGGTAAAGTTTGGAAGGAACTCAAACACCTGGAAGCGAAAGATCACCTTGCTTAAGAATGCTTGGATCAACCAGGATATCAAAGAAGAACTTAAACAATTCATGGACAGCAATGAGAATGAAGACAGTTCGGTCCAAAACCTATAGGATACAGCAAAGGCGGTCCTAAGAAGAAAATACACAGCCATCCTAGCTTCCCTCAAAAAATTGAAAAATCCAGAGTACACCTTAATATCACTACTATCACTATCACTACACCTTAATGAACTGAAGAATCAAACACAAATTAAGCCAACCCCACACACAAGAAGGGAAATAATCAAGATTAGAGCAGAGATCAATGAGATAGAAACTAGAGATACAGTAGAATGCATCAATGCAACTGGAAGATGGTTTTTTGAAAAAATCATTAAGATCGATAAACCATTGGCCAAACTATTCCAAAAGAAAAGACAGAAGGCCTAAATTAATAAAATTTTGCATGAAAAGGGAGAGAACAGAGCTAACACCAAGGAAATAGAAAAAAATGATCAGAAGTTATTATCAACAGTTATATGCCAATAAGTTAAGCAACCTAGATGGAATGGATGCATTACTGGTAAACTATAAACTTCCAAAATTGAACCAGGAAGAAATTGACAACCTGAATAGGCCAATATCTAGTAATAAGAATGAAGCAGCGATCAAAAACCTCCCAAAAATCAAGAGCCCAGGACCTGGCAGATTCCCTGGGGAATTCAACCAAACTTTCAAAGAAGAAATAACACCTCTTCTCCTGAATCTCTTTCAAAAAATTGAAGCAGAAGGAAATCTTCCAGACTCTTTTTATGAAGCCAGCATTACCCTGATCCCCAAACCAGGCCAAGACCACACCAAAAAGGAGAATTTCAGACGAATATCACTGATGAATATGGATGCTATGTTTCTCAAAAGATCCTACCAAATAGGATCCAACAACACATTAAAAAGATCATCCACCATGACCAGGTGGGATTCATCCCTTGGTTTCAAGGGTGGTTCAACTTTCACAAATCAATCAATGTGATAGAACAAATCAATAAGAGAAGAGAGAAGAACCAAATGGTCCTCTCAATTGATGCAGAAAAAACATTTGACAGAATCCAGCATCCGTTTCTGATTAAAACACTTCAAAGTATAGGGATAGAGGGAACATTCCTGAAAGTCATAAAATCTATCTATGAAAAACCCACAGCAAATATCATCCTCAATGGGAAAAAGCTCACAGCCTTCCCATTGAGATCAGGAACATGACAAGGATGCCCACTCTCACCACTCTTGTTCAACATAGTATTAGAATTCCTAGCAACAGCAATCAGACAACAAAGAAAAATAAAAGGTATCCAAATTGGCAAGGAAGAAGTCAAACTCTCTCTCTTCACAGATGACATGATACTTTATATGGCAAACCCAAAAGACTCTGCTCCTAAAACTACTAGAACTCATACAGCAATTCAGGAATGTGGCAGGATACAAAGTCAATGTACGGAAATCAGTTGCCTTCTTATCCACTAACAATGAAAACATAGTAAGGGAAATTAGAGAATTGATTCCATGTGCTATAACACCAAGAACCATAAGATACCTGGGAATAAAACTAACCAAAGAGGTAAAGGATCTATACTCAAGGAACTACAGAACACTCATGAAGGAAATCAAAGAAGACACAAAAAGTTGGAAGACCATTCCATGCTCATGGATCAGAAGAACAAAAATTGTTAAAATGTCTATACTGCCTAGAACAATCTATACTTTTAATTCCATTCCGGTCAAAATTCCACCTGTATTTCTCAAAGAGCAGGAGCAAACAATGCTAAAATTTGTATGGAATCAGAAGAGACCCCGAATTGCTAAGGAAATGTTGAAAAAGAAAAACAAAACTGCTGGCATCACGTTGCCTGATTTCAAGCTTTACTACAAAGCTGTGATTACCAAGATAGCATGGTACTGGCATAAAAACAGACACATAGACCAGTGGAACAGAGTAGAGAGCCCAGATATGGACCCTCAACTCTATGGTCAGATAATCTTCGACAAATCAGGAAAAAATATACAGTGGAAAAAAGACCGTCTCTTCAATAAATGGTGCCAGGAATATTGGACAGCTATATGTAGAAGAATGAAACTCAACCATTCTCTTACACCATACACAAAGATCAATTTGAAATGGATAAAAGACCTCAACATGAGACAGGAATCCATCAGAATCTGAGAGGAGAACATAGGCAGTAACCTCTTCGATATCAGCCACAGCAACTTCTTTCAAGATATGTCTCCAAAGGCAAAGGAAACAAAAGTGAAAATGATCTTTTGGGACTTCATCAAGATCAAAAGCTTCTGCACAGCAAAGGAAACAGTCAACAAAACAAAGAGACAACCCACAGAATGGGAGAAGTTATTCGTAAATGACAGTACAGACAAAAGGCTGATAATCAGGATCTATAAATAACTCCTCAAACTCAACACACACAAGACAGATAGTCATGTCCAATAATGGGCAGAAGACATTAACAGACACTTCTCCAATGAAGACTTACAAATGGCTATCAAACACATGAAAAAATGTTCATCATCACTAGCCATTAGGGAGATTCAAGTCAAAACCACATTGAGATACCACCTTACACAAGTTAGAATGGCCAAAATTAACAAGACAGGAAACAACGTGTTTTGGAGAGGATGTGGAGAAAGGGGAACCCTCTTACACTGTTGGTAGGAATGCAAGTTGGTGCAGCCACTTTGGAGAACAGTGTGGCTATTCCTTAAAAAATTAAAGATCGAGCTTCCCTATGACCCTGCAATTGCATTACCGGGTATTTACCCCAAAGATACAGATGTAGTGAAAAGAAGGGCTGTCTGCACCCCAATGTTAATAGCAGCAATTGCCATGGTCATCAAACTGTGGAAAGAATGAAGATGCTCTTCAACGGACAAATGGATAAGGAAGATATGGTCCATATACACTATGGAGTATTATGCCTCCATCAGAAAGGATGAATACCCAACTTTTGTAGCAACATCGACGGGACTGGAAGAGATTATGGTGAGTGAAATAAGTCAAGCAGAGAGAGTCAATTATCATATGGCTTCACTTATTTGTGGAGCATAAGAAATAACATGGAAGGCATGGGGGGATGGAGAGGAGAAGGGAGTTGGGGAAACTGGAGGGGGAGATGAACCATGAGAGACTATGGACTCTGAAAATCAATCTGAGCATTTTGAAGGGACAGGGGGTGGGTGGTCAGGTGAGCCTGGTGGTGGATATTATGGAGGGCACATATGGCATGAAACACTGGGTGTGGTGCATAAACAATGAATTCTGGTACACCGAAAAGATATCAAAAAATAAAATATTGATATTGTAACCATCAAAAAAAGAAATTGATAAAAAATACACCAATGAAATCTAATACTGCTATCATCACTAACTTAAAAAATGGTAAGTATGACATCTAATTGTAGCACTTATGTCAAAATACATTTAATCTCTTTCTGGACTAAAGAAAATGAAATTTAACATTTATTAGACTTAGCTTTTAAGTTGTCATGCATGTAATACCATTTTTTATTATTTTGATATTTTCTTTTTTAAAATTGAAGTATAGTTTACATATTACATTCTATTACTTTCAGGTAGACAACATAATGGTTCAATATTTGTGTATATTGTGCAATGGTCACCACAAGAAGTCTAGTTAACATCCATTATTAGACAGAATAATGTTTTTATTATGATTTAAATTTTGAAGATGTACTTGCCTAGCTATTTTCAAATATACAATACAGTATTATTAACTATAATGACCATGCTATATTTACATATTTAGGACTTTTTTTTTTTTTACTTTATGCTTGTAAATGTTGACCCTTTTCAACAATTTGGCTGATCCTTCACCTCTCAACTCCACTTTCTGTATGTATGAGCTCATTTTGTTTTTCTTTTAAGTTTGCACACGTAAGTGAGATCATATGATTTTTGTCTTTGTCTGACTTATTCTCCTCAGCATTATGCCCATAAGATCTGAATTCATATTGTAGCAAGTGGCAAAATGTCATTTTATTTACAGTGAAATGATATTCTTTTTTGTATATATGTCACACCAAAATTATCCACTCATTCATTTATGCACACTTTGGTTGTTTCCATATCTTGACTATTGAAAATAATGCTGTGGGTACATGGAGGTGTACATATCTTTTATAATTAGTGTTTTCATTTTCTTCAGACAAATACTCAGAAGTGGAATTTCTGGAACATATGATAGTTCTGCTTTATTTTTTTTTTCAGGACTTCCCTGTTGTTTTCCATAGTTGCTGCACAAAGATACATTTCCACCAAAAGTGCACAAGTGTTTCCCTTTCTCCATATTCTTTACAACACTTGTTAATTGTCTTTATTAAAGTAGCCATTCTAACAGGTGTGAGATGATATACCTTTTTTGGTTTTGTACTGCATGTCCCTGAGGATTAGTGAAGTTGAGCATGATTTTTTGTACCTATTGACCAGACACTTTCGCTAAGAATATTTTAGTAAAATATTTACTGACCTCCTTACTTTGCAACGTCCTGTGCTACACATTGAAAAGTATGAGATATGGGGGGCCTGGGTGGCTCAGTGGGTTAAGCCTCTGCCTTCGGTTCAGGTCATGATCTCAGGGTTCTGGGATCAAGTCCCATGTCGGGCTCTCTGCTCAGCGGGGAGGCTGCTTCCTCCTCTCTTTGCCTGCCTCTCTGTGTACTTGTGATCTCTCTCTCTCTCTCTCTCTCTGTCAAATAAATAAATAAAACCTTTAAAAAAAAGAAAAGTACGAGATAAAATCTGGTTTCTGTTATTGAGGAGCAAACAGTTGTAAAGAGTAGGTTTAAATTCAGATCAAGGAAGGGATCCATATTCAATTGCAATTGAATAAAAAAATCTTTCATATGCTTAAAGTCGAATCATGCACCATAAAATGTTAGAAAAGGGGGAGGTGAATGACATTTTCATTCATTAATGTAAATATAGTTATGCAAAGTCATGAAAAAAAAGATTATTCCCCAATTTTAAAAATGACAAGAGACGTAGACGATCCAAAAAGGTGAAATGAAGGATAAGTGAACATATAAAATTAATCATTTATATATTTTTTCTCTTTTTAAATTGTGTTATGTTAGTCATCATATAATAAGTCATTAGTTTTTGATGTAGTATTCCATGATTCATTGTTTGTGTATGACACCCATTGTTTCATGCAATCTGTGCCTCCCTAAAGCCCATCACCAGGCTAACCCATCCTGCCATCATCCCCCTTCTAAAACTCTGTTTGTATTCCAGAGTCCATAGTCTCTCGTGGTTAATCTCCCACACTGATTTCTACCCCTTCATTTTTCACTACTCCTAATGTCCTCCATTATATACCTTAAGTTGCACAAATAAGTGAAACCATATGATAATTGATTTTCTCTGTTTGACTTATTTCACTTAACATAATGTCCTCCAGTCTCAATGCAAAAGTTGGGTATTCATCCTTTCTGACAGCTGTGTAATATTCCATTGTATTTATGAACCACATTTTCTTTATCCATTTGTCTGTTGAAGGGCATCTTGGCTCTTCCCACACTTTGGCTATTGTGGATATTGCTGCTATGACATTGGAGTGCATATGGCCCTTCTTTTTTTTTTTTTAACTACATCTCTATCTTTGGGGTAAATACCCAGAAGTGCAATTGCTAGGTCTATTTTTAAGTTTTGAGGAACTTCCACGCTGTTTTCCAAAGTGGCCCCAATTTGCATTCCTAAAAACAGTGTAAGAGGGCTCTCCTGTCTCCACAACGTCTCCAACATTTTCCGTTTCTTGCCTTGTCAATTTTTGCCATTCTATCTGGTGTAAGGTGGTATCTCAATATGGTTTTGCACTGAATTTCCCTGATACATAATGATGATGAACAAATTTTCATGTGTATGTTAGTCATTTGTATGTGTTCTTTGGAGAAATATCTGCTCATGTCTTCTGTCCATTTTTTGACTTGATTATGTTTTTGGGGGGGGGCTGTTGAATTTGAGAAGTTCTTTATAAATCTTGGATATCAGCCCTTTGTCTATACTGTCACTTGCAAATATCTTCTCCCATTCTGTGGGTTCCCTCTTTGTTTTGTTGAGTATTTCCTTTGCTGTGCAAAAGCTTTTTCTTGAAGTCCCAAAAGTTTATTTTCACCTTTGTTTCCCTTGCCTTTGGAGATGTGTCTTGAAAGAAGTTGCTGTGGCCGATATTGAAGAGGTTACTGCCTATGTTTTCCTATGGGATTTTGATGGATTCCTGTCTCTCATTGAGATCTCTCATCCAATTTGAGTTTATCTTTGTGTGTGGTGTAAGGGAATGCTCTAGTTTCATTCTTCTGTATATAGCTGTCAGATTTTCCCAGGACCATTTATTGAAGAGACTGTCTTTCTTCCACTGGATATTTTTTCCTGCTTTGTAGTTGATTACTTGATCATGGAGTTGAGAGTCCACATAAGAGCCCTCTATTCTGTTCCACTGGTCTATGTGTCTGCTTTTGTGCCAGTACCATGCTGTCTTGGTGATCATAACTTTGTAATAGTGCTTGAAATCAGGGAATGTGAATCCCTCAGCTTTGTTTTTTTCAACATTTCGTTGGTGATTCAGGGTCTTTTCTGGTTCTGTACAATATTTATGATTGTTCCAACACTTTGAAAAATGTCAATGCAATTTTGATTGGGATGGCATTGAAAGTATAGATTGCTCTGGCAGCATAGACACTTTAACAACATTTATTCTGCTGATCCATAAGCATGGATGAAATGTTTTTCCATCTTTTTGTGTCTTCAATTTCTTTTAGGAGTGTTTTGCTCTTCCTATAGCATACATTCTTTACCTCTTTGCTTAGGTTTATTCCTGTCTCGCATTGAGGTCTTTCATCCATTTTGTGTTTATCATTGTGTATGGTGTAAGACAATTCTCGAGTTTCATTCTTCTACATATAGCTGTCCAATTTTCCCAGCACCATTTATTGAAGAGACTGTCTTTTTTCCACTGTATATTTTTTCCTGCTTTGTCGAAGATTATTTGACCATACAGTCAATAGGGTCCATATATGGGCTCTCTACTCTAGTCCACTGGTCTATGTGTCTGTTTTTGTGCCAGTACCATACCGTCTTGGAGATCACAGCTTTGTAGCAAAGCTTGAAATCAGGCAACATGATGCCGCCAGTTTTCTTTTTTTTTCAACATTTCCTTAGCAATTTGGGGTCTCTTCTGGTTCCATACAAATTTTAGGATTGTTTGCTCCAGCTCTTTGAAAAATGCCAGTGGAATTTTGATCAGAATGTCATTAAAAGTATAGATTTCTCTAGGCAGTATAAACATTTTAACAATGTTTATTTTTCCAATCCATGAGCATGGAATGGTCTTCCATTTTTTGTGTCTTCTTCAATTTCTTTCATGAGTGTCTTGTAGTTCCTTGAGTACAGATCCTTTACCACTTTGGTTAGGTTTATTACCAGGTATCTTATGGTTTTTGGTGCTGTAGTGAATAGAATTGATTCTCTAATTTCCCTTTCTACATTTACATTGCTAGTGTATAAGAAAGCAACTGATTTCTGTACATCGATTTTATATCTTGCCCCATTACTGAATTACTGTATGAATTCTAGTAATTTGGGGATATAGTCTTTCTGGTTTTCCACAGAAAGTATCATGTCATCTGTAAAGAGAGAGAGTTTGAGTTCTTCTTTGCCAGTTTGAATACATTTTTTTTTCTTTTTGTTGTCTGATTGCTGTTGTTAGAACTTCTAGTACTATGCTGAACAATAGTGGCAAGAGCGGGTATACTTGTCATATTCCTGATCTTAAGGGAAACATTCTCAGCTTTTCCCCATTGAGAATGATATTTGCTGTGGGTTTTTCATAGATGGATTTTATGAAGTTGAGGTATATTCCCGCTATCACTATACTCTGAAGAGTTTTAATCAGGAACACATGCTGTGTTTTGTTCAGTGGTTTTTATGCATCCATTGAGGGAACCATGTGGTTCTTGTCTATTCTTTTATTTATGTGCTCTATAACACTGAATGATTTGCTAATGTTGAAAAACCCTTGTATACCAGGGATAAATCCCACCTGGTCATGATGGATAATCCTTTTAATGTACAGTTGGATCCTGTTAGCTAGGATCTTGTTGGGAATTTTGGCAACTATATTCATCAGGGATACTGGTCTAAAATTCTCCTTTTTGATGGGGTCTTTGCCTGGTTTTGGGATCAAGGTGACGTTGGCTTCAATGATAGGGTCTGGGAATTTTTCTTCTGTTTCTATTTTTTTTGAAACATCTTCAAGAGAATCGATATGAGTTTTTCTTTGAATGTTTGCTAGAATTCCCCAGGGAATCCATCAATACCTGGACTCTTGTTTTTTTGGGATGTTTTGGTCACTGCTTCAATCTTGTTATTGGTAATGCATGTATTCGGGTTGCTGATTTCTTCCTGTTTCAGTCTTGGTAGTTTATATGTTTCCAGGAATGCATCCATTTCTTCCAGGTTGCTTAACTTATTGGCTTATGACTGTTGAGAACAATTTCTGATGATTGTTTCTATTTCTTTGGTGTTAGTCGTGATCTCTCCTCTTTCATTCGTAATTTCATTAATTTGGGTCCTTTCTCTTTTCTTTTGATAAGTCTGGCCAATGGTTTATTGATCTTATCAATTCTTTCAATGAACCAGTTTCTAGTGTTGTTAATGTGTTCTACTGTATTTCTGGTTTCTAATTAATTGACCTCTGCTCTTATCTCAATTATTTCCCTTCCTGTGCATGAGTTAGGTTTAATTTGTTGTTGATTCTCTAGATCTTTAAGGTGTAATGATAGTTTGTGTATTTGGGATTTTTATATTTTTTTAAATGAGGCTTGGATGGCTATTTATTTCCCCTTTAATACCGCCTTCCCAGTATCCCATAATTTTTGGACTGATGTGTCTTCATTCTCATTGGTTTCCATGAATTGTTTAAGTTCTTCTTTGATTTCTTTGTTGACCTAGACATTCCTGAACAGGATGGACTTTAGTTTCCAAGAGTTTGAATTCCTTTCAAACTTTTTTTCTTGTTTTTAAGTTCCAGTTTCAAATCATTGTGGTCTGAGAATATGCAGGAAATAATCTCATTCTTTTGGTATTGGTTGAGCCCTGATTTGTGACCCAATATGTGGTCTATTCTGGAGAAAGTTCCATGTGTGCTCGAGAAGAATGAGTATTCTGTTGTTTTAGAGTGGAATGTTCTGTAAATATCTATAAAGTCCATCTGGTCCTGTGTGTCATTCAAAGCTCTTGTTTCTTTGTTGATTTCTACGTAGTTGATATGTCTATTGCTGAGAGTGGACTGTTAAGGTCTCCTACAATTAACACATTATTATGAATATGTCTATTTTGGTTAACAGTTGGCTTATGTAGTCAGTTGCTCCCATGCAGGAGCATAGATACTTAAATTTTTATGTCTTCTTGTTGGCTAGACTTTTTATGAATGATCTAGTGTCCTTCTGTATCTCAAGCTACAGAACTTAGCCTAAAATCTAAATTTTCTGATATGAGAATCACTACCCCAGCTTTCTTTTGAGGGCCATTGGCATGAAAGATGCATCTCCATCCCTTCACTTTCAGTCTGGATGTATCTTTAGGTTTAAAATGAGTCTCTTGTAGACAGCATATGGTTGGTTCCTGTCTCTTTACCCAATCTGCAACCCTGTGCCATTTTATAGGAGCATTTATGCCATTCATGTTGAGAGTGATTATTGACAGATCACATTTTATTATCATCATGTTGCCTGTGAAGTCCTTGCTTCTATAGATTGTATATTTCTATTCTATGTAACTCTTGGGGGGTCTTTCTCCTTTTATAGAAACTCCCCCCCCCTTAAATTTCTTACAGGGACAGCTTAGTGGTCACATATTCTTTTAGTCTCTGCCAGTCTTGGAAGCTTCTTATCTCTCCATCCATTCTGAATGACAGCCTTGCTGGGTAAGGAATTTTTGGCTGCATACTCTTCTCATTTAGTCCTTGACTATGTCTTGTCAACCATTTCTGTCTTGTCAGGTCTTCGTGGACAGGTCTGACGTTATTCTGATGCTCCTCCCTCTGTAGGTAAGGAATCTCTTCCCCCTAACTGTTCTTTTTTTTTTTTTTTTTTTTTTTTTTC
>PISX010033976.1:0-14495 GCA_004024625.1 Mellivora capensis | reverse complement strand
AAAAGGCCCCTTAAACTGCATATCTAAAGGGGCATAATATGGGTATGTTCTGCTGAAATGGCTCTCTCTTCAAATAACATTGCATATACAATGCTTAAAGCTTTGCATGCTAAATCAAAACCAAAAGATATCCTTATGTAGGGGAGAAAGGACATTTGTGGAAGTGTATTGATGGTCTCAGGACACTTAAAAAAAAAAAAGAAAAAGAAAAAGAATCTCTATTTTGCTATTGTCCACATTGTTTTAGTTATTAATAAGTTTAGCATTGCATGGCTTCTATACTTTGGGTTAAGCATGATTTATAATCCTACTTTGGATGCCATACATTTCTAAGGAAGAAGATGATAATATTGATAGGGGCAGAGATAGGGATAAAGACAGAGGTAAAGAAAGAGGTAGGAGCCCCTGGGTGGCTCAGTTGGTTAAGCGTCCATCTCTTGATTTCAACTCAGGTCATGATCTCAGGGTCCTGTGGAGTCAGCTTGAGAATCCTCTCTAGACTCCCTCTTCCTCTGCCCCTCCCTCTGCTCTCTGTCTCTCTAAAATAAACAAATATTAAAAAAAAAAAAGAAAGAGGTGAAACTGAAGACAGATGAAAGTGGACACAAAGTCAGAGATAGAGATAGAGACAGAGATAGAACTGGACCTCGGATGTAATGCCAGTACATTATTTAATGAAGAAGCAAGAGAGTCATTCTTTCTTTCTTTTTTTTTTTTTTTTTAAAGATTTTATTTATTTATTTGACAGATCACAAGTAGGCAGAGAGGCAGGCAGAGAGAGAGAGAGAGAGAGAGGAGGAAGCAGGCTCCCTGCTGAGCAGATAGCCTGATGCAGGGCTTGACCCCAGGACCCTGGGATCATGACCTGAGCTAAAGGCAGAGGTTTTAACCCACTGAGCCACCCAGGTGCTCCAGGAGAATCATTCTTAATAAAGTAAGGAACAAAGTAAGCATAGCCACTATCAGTACCTTTATTTTACATGTATTTGGGGTGCTGATCAATGCAATTAAATAAGGAAAAAACAATTAGAGGAAAAGGATGGGGAATGAAGTAAGCTATCCATAACAGGAGAACTCAAAGAATCAACAATTTTACTCAATAAATTCCACTAAGTTAGAAGTATTTAAGATTATGATAAAAAATTAAAAGCCTGCACTTATACAACAATAATCAGAAGTTATAATAGAAAGGAACATCCCATTTACAATATCAACAAAAAATCTTTAGGAATAAACTTAAGAAATATGCAACACTTAAATGATGCAAACTGGGAAAAAGATCGGAAAGATACAAAAAATACATTCCTGTTCTTGGATAGAAAGATTCAGCATTGTAAACATGGTTTCTTTCCAAATTTATATATGAATTTAATATTCTCTGAATAAAAACACCAGTTTTTTTTTTTTCCTGGAGCTAGAAAGTTTTATTGTAATTTCATGTGTTAAAATAAATGTGGGAATAGGTAGGCAAACTCTAGGACTAAGCACATGAGATCAAACATATTCAAAATACTTAAATCTCCATAAAGGGACAGACTGGTGGAAAGTCTAGAAATGGATCCAAAAACATATAGAAGTTTAACATATGATAAACACGTTATTCTAAATTACTGGAGGAAAAAAATGGACTTTTTAATAAATTATGTGGGGGAATATTGTTCAGTGATTTGGAAAAAGAGAAAATTAGATGCATATTTCAACTAACTACCAGAATAAACTTCAAATGGATTGGAAATCTAAGAATAAAAAATTGAAAACAAAAAAGTTTTGGAAGAAAATACATTATGATCTCAATTTTATTATGTGGGTGTGAGCAACTGAGATGCACTTTCAAAAGACTGATGAATGTAACTTTAAAACAATACATTGCATGAAAAAAATTAAAAGGAAAGTTAAAAGACAATTGTCAAAAGAGAAAAATATTTTAAAATACGCTGCCTGCAAAGGACTAAGATCTTTTTTTTTTTTTAAAGATTTTATTTATTTATTTTACAGACAGAGATCCAAAGTAGGCAGAGAGGCAGGCAGAGAGAGAGGAAGAAGCAGGCTCCCCGCGGAGAAGAGAGCCCGATGCAGGGCTCAATCCCAGGACCCCGAGACCATGACCCGAGGGGAAGGCAGAGGCTTTAACCCAATGAGCCACCCAGGTGCCCCAGGACTAAGATCTTTAATACACATAGATAGATCTCTGAAAAATACAGAAAGAAAGGTAAAAACTTGATAGGAAAGGAGATTAACAGTTAATTATCAATACACTTGATCTTAGCCAAAAGACCAAGAAGCGATCACAGTTAATTATCAATAAACATAGATTTTAGATATATGAAAAAAAGTTGAACCTCCCCCATAATGAAAGAAATACACATTTAAACAACACTGAGACCACTTTTCACTTACCAAATTTGCAAAAATTCAAAGCTTGACTATACATTTTGTTGGTTAGAACATGAAGAAACAGTAATCCCTACCTTGCTAGAGGAATGCAAAATTGCACAATTGCAATACTTGGAAATATCTGAGAAACTATGTATGTATTTATCTTTTAACCCAGATAGCTTACTGACTCTACCACAAATATGCACTTCCAATAATATTTAAAATACATATGTACATTTTTATTTAGCGTTCTTTACTATAGAAAAATATTGGAAACAACCTAAAAACCCAAACATAAGAGAAACATAGTTTGTGAAGTACCATTCAGTTGTACAAAAGAAGAAGAAAGACTTTTTTTTTTGAGTAATATTTGAACCTTTATATTTGTAAACATATAATGTATTATTAGCCCCAGGGGTATAGGTCTGTCAATCGCCAGGTTTACACACTTCACAGCACTCACCATAGCACATACCCTCCCCAATGTCCATAACCCCACCACCCTCTCCCTAGCCCCCTCCCCCTTGGCAACCCTCAGTTTGTTTTGTGAGATTAAGAGTCTCTTATGGTTTGTCTCCCTCTTGATCCCATCTTGTTTCATTTATTCTTTTCCTACCCCCCATATCCCCCACATTGCATCTCCACTTCCTCATATCAGGGAGATCATATGATAGTTGTCTTTCTTCGATTGACTTATTTCGCTAAGCATGATACCCTCTAGTTCCATCCACGTCGTCATAAATGGCAAGATTTTATTTCTTTTGATGGATGCATTGTATTCCATTGTATATATATACAACCTCTTCTTTTTCCATTCATCTGTTGATGGACATCCAGGCTCTTCCCATAGTTTGGCTATTGTGGACATTGCTGCTATAAACATTCGGGTTCACGTACCCCTTCAGATCACTACGTTTGTATCTTTAGGGTAAATACCCAGTAGTGTGGTTGCTGGGTCATAGGGTAGCTCTATTTTCAACTTTTTGAGGAACCTCCATGCTGTTTTCTAGAGTGGTTGCACCAGCTTGCATTCCCACCAACAGTGTAGGAGGGTTTCCCTTTCTTCGCATCCTCACCAGCATCTGTCATTTCCTGACTTGTTAATTTTAGCCATTCTTACTGGTGAAGAAAGACCTTTTAAGAACAGATATGAAGTAACTGGTAGAATATATTTTTAAGCAAAGTATGTGAGAAGATCAGAAATTTTATTCTACCTCTTGTTTAAGAAAGATGGGCAAATATATGTATATATTGATTTCTAAATACAGTTCCTCACTACAAGGAATCAGGACTCTTTTTTTTTAAAGATTTTATTTATTTATTTGTTAGAGAGAGAGAGAGCGAGAGCGCGTGAGCACAGGCAGACAGAGCGGCAGGCAGAGGCAGAGGGAGAAGTAGGCTTCCTGCCGAGCAAGGAGCCCGACACGGGACTCGATCCCAGGACACTGGGATCATGACCCGAGCCAAAGGCAGCTGCCCAACCCACTGAGCCACCCAGGGGTCCCAGGAATCAGGACTCTTTAGAGCTAATAGCCAGATACGAATAGGAAATATTCTAAGCAATTCTGGAAAAATCTGTTGTGCCACAAACTAAGGAAGTGCCAAAAAAATTGATGTACAGATGCCAAAGGACACAGTAACTCTACTGTAAGAGTTCTCACTTGGCCATCACACACACACATACACACACACACATAAATAGGTTATGACAAATTGAATAAAAAAAACAAGAATCCTTAGTAAGAATGGAAGTTCTTGACAGAGGAGTATAAACTAATAAATGTGTAAGAAATGATAAATTATAAAATCACCATTTTGCAACTACCAATATGATAATAATTGATTCAGGAAAGCATCGTTAATAAATACTCAAACCACTGAATGGAAATTTGTTCAAGAACAGGTATTCACAAAGTTGCAAAAGATCGGCTGCACAGATTGCTTATAAATTAGAGAAGTGACCTTTAAAAAGCAAATGCATGGTAAAGGACATAACATTCTGCATGTTGTGTTGTTGTAAAAAAAAATTTAACCTGAATCTAATCATAAGGAAATAAATCTAAATTACCAAAAGCTTAAAAAAACAACAACCCATACCACTAATCTAATCTCTTTACAATAGTCAAAGTCATGAAAAGAAACAACAGCAGGGGAACTATCCTAGACTAATTTTGTAAGCTGTATGCTGTTAATAGATATTACTATATCAGTGTTCAATTTCATTAATGTGGTTTGGCTATATAAGAAAATGTTTTGTTTTTATAAAGCAATCTAAATGAAGGGTTTGTAGGTGTTTTTTGTACTATTCATCAATCTGTCTCTGGGTTTGAAATTATTCAAGACAAAATGTTGGAGGACATAAACTTTTCCAATGCTTTGGTATTTTGAATCTTTATGACCTGCCTAAATAATGATTCTAAGACTTTTTGTCTCTCTCTCTCTCTCTCTCTTTTTTTTTTTTGGGTGAAATTTACTACCTAATTCACATTGAACTAACTGAAATGCACATATGGTATCGCTGCTAAATGTTAGTGGCAGCATGGTACAAGGGAAAAAAATGGCCTGGGAAAGAGAATCTAATCCAAGCTCTGCTGTTAATGTATTTTACGAGTTCAGACAAATTACTTCCCATCACTGAGACTCTGTGACCCTTTCTATATAATGGAGAGTTTTCAAGTTGTATCCTTAAGCATCCAAACTGAGTCTTACTGTAACAGACCACCTGCAAATTCTGATAACACTTATATTTTTCAGGAAATAGTTCACATGAATTCTCTCTCTGTGAAGGGCTGGTTAATGAGCAGTATTTTGTCCATATAATGCTGGCTTCTCAGAATTGCTAGGTGATTAATGTATAGGGAAAGGAGTTTTGAGTGTCACAGTGAAAACAAATCATACTGACTTATGATTTTTATTTAATTTGAAGTGCATGGTGCACCTGGGTGGCTCAGTCGGTTAAATGTCTGACTCTTGATTTTAGCTCTGGTCATGGTCTCAGGGTGGTAAAGATTGAGCTCTGGGTCAGGATAAGCACTCAGGGAGGAATCTGCTTGAGAGACTCTTCTTCTGTGCCCTCCAGCCCCTGTATCGCCCTCTCTTTCTCTCTCAAATAAATAAATAAATAAAAGATCAATCAATCAATCAGTCAATCAATCTTTGAAGTGCAGCTGCCTGGCTCACTTATTCTTTCAATTCATGTAGTCCACAAAATCTAGAGTTCTTCAAGGCTGGAAATGCTGGAGGGTGGGGAGTTCACATTTAGGCACTTTTAAGGAATCAGCAACTCTCTCACAGTGTTCAATTAGGAAACCCAACTGATACATATAGGTATGTTTCTATGGAAGGACAGTATAATAAATGGCTTATAAAAGCAATCATCAGAGATACAGGTTAAAATAGCATTGAAAACACACATCTAAATTTTACTCTTTCACCACGATAACAATAACAAAAATATACTATCTCAAATATGGGAGAAAAGCAGCTACTAATGTACTAAATTTAAAAAATCAGATTAAGTAGAAACTTCCAGATAACTGCAAGTCATCCAGTCTCAGATTACTCCTCCAATTTTTCACTGGCATCTGAAATCCCACAAGGGTTACTTCATTCTTGGCCACAATGCTAATATTAAGAAGAAATACAGAATGACTCTTTGTCAGTTTAATCATCAGTAACCTTCATCTCACAGGGCATTTCTTAGGAAACTCAGGGATGAAGAGATAAGAATCAGAGGGCATTTGGGGGATGTTGGGATAAACGACAGAAGGGAAAAAAAGCCCAGACAAAGGATGATGGAGGGAGTGTAGACAAACCAGTCAGTCACAGCTCTGCTGTCTGGAGGCCTTCCTATGTGCATAAAAACCTTAAGAGATGCCTGAGGGAAAAGCCAATCTGAGCAAGAGACAAAGCGAGGTTCTTTAACTAACCCTGGACAACCAAGAAGAGCAGACCAAGAAGAGCAGATTACTACGATGAAAGGTATAGGTTGTTTTCTTTTTCCTTCCAAACGTCACCAGCCTGGAATTAGTCAGAAATTTTCTATGACTGTTAGAAATAAATTCCACCTGTCACAAACAACCTTGATATACATAAAAGCACAAAATACTGTGGTAAATATGGTTAAA
Source organism: Mellivora capensis (assembly GCA_004024625.1). NCBI lineage: Eukaryota > Metazoa > Chordata > Mammalia > Carnivora > Mustelidae > Mellivora > Mellivora capensis. The sequence goes on along the minus strand of PISX010033976.1, from coordinate 7,992 downwards.
ATGTGTCTTCAAGTGGCATAATCTATCTTCCTGTGCTCTATAAATATTCTAAATACTCCATCAAAATGTATGTGGCTCCTGGGAGCAAAGAGTCCTTCAGAAGTGCCTTTTATCTCCTTTCAGGGGCCAACTGGCCAGATCTTCAGGAGCAACACTCACAGAAAAGGAGGACTGACAAGACACAGTATATATCCTAGTGGCTTCTACTGAATGACCACATGAATCCGTAATGCATCTTTAAAGAGTTTCATCATGATGAACCATGCTTTGCTGATACTTCACAAGCCCAGAATGAACCTATAAATGGATCCTCATGTTAGGTTTCTCTGTGCAGAAATATGCCCTCAGAGCCTACTTCAAATATGCCAACAGCTTACACCCTGCAAATGTCAGACACCCCACCAGCACATCCGTGAGAAAGGATCTTGTTCTGTGTGGGATAGTTGGCTTGCAAACTAGAATCTAGATCATTCATTCTCCCTCTCTGTCCTGGCAGATGTGACTGATCCTTAGAGAGGTATCAGAAGCAGGAAGCAGTGGGATAAGCCTTCTGTTGGAGCTGATGAGTAGTTGGACAGCTGATTATATTGGACCTGAGTGGTAACAATTATAGCCTCTCTACCTCTCAGGCTTTTTAATGGGTTTCAGAAAGTCTGAATGCCATGGAAACCTCTCATTTGAAAGCTGCAAGGGGATATGGAAAGTTTATTTTCTACAGTCAGCGATTCAGTGAACTCAATATGGAATTAAAAAAGAGAAGCACTTTGGGGCCTGTACTAATGTGGAATCAATTTAGGCAAAAGTAGTAGAAATAGATCAAGTCCTCTTTCACTGGGGTACCTACTGGCATACTCCTTCTTAAAAGAAGACCAATTAGCAATGAACAGGAAGGAATTTTCAATATCCTTAAGAGTTTATTACCATTTTGTCACCTGCAAACAAACACATTTTCTGAGTTTTGATTCATTTGATTAGCTTCTTTTACATCACTTTTGTGTAAATGAGTTTCAGTATGTGGCCAGTTAACTCTCAGGATTATAGTTTTATTTATTTATTTTTTTATCCCAAGAACATGTTTGACACAAGTTCTATCCTTTAAATAAATGGAATATTAAACAATAGATTCTGAGACTTACTGGAGATTCACTAGATTTTATCATCTCTGTTCATAGCATTCTTCTGGGCCTAAATTAACTCCCTGAGAGAATGTAAGTATTTCTTAATAATGTCCATCAGTTTTCATAATAAAATTGCATTTTCCTTTTTACCAAAGAATGTATATAGGGGAATATAAGTCACTTTAAATCTTCTCTGCTCGTCTAAGAGAAAAATAAATGGCTTATAAAAGCAATCATCAGAGATCCAGGTTAAAATAGCATTGAAAACACACATCTAAATTTTACACTTTCACCAAAATAACAACAACAAAAATACACTATCTCAAATATGGGAGAAAAGCAGCTACTAAAGTACTAATTAAAAAAATCAGATTAAGTATATGGCCACTAATAAAGTAGATCTAATACAACCAAATTCCTAAAACAGCCGTAGAGAATAGCTGGAAACAATCTGACTTACCCTGAAGAATCCTCGAAAGGCTTAGAAGCTGGCATCACCAGGGACTTCTGGTATTCCTGGAAATGAGAATGAAAGGGCAAGAAAAGAATAAAATAAAGGCAATACGGCAAAAACTGATCGAGAATCTTTTAAAACCCTACATGCCCTCCTAGACTCCACAACATGGAGTAATTGTCCTCTCAACTCCACCCTAATAGAAGTATGAAAGATTATTCTTCAGAATAGTTTTAAATGGAGGATCTCTGGGCTGGCCATTCTAAGCAAAGCTGTGAGCCAGGTGACTTACAAAAAAGGGGCACTAAGTGGAATATAAATAGTGAATCCTGAAGGCTGGAACCCCCACCTTTCTCTGTACCCCGAACTCTGGCAGTCAAATCTCTACCCTCTAGGCTGGGGATTGGGAAACCTTTATTTGGGACACCTGATCAGCCCAGAAAGAAATATATACAGATACTGACATCTGGAGCTTGGTGGTTGATGGTCTGTCAAGACCCACCCTACTGTGAAATCTTCAAGCCCCATTCTCATACTCAGAGCATTCAATCAGTTTTTTTAAGTCACTCTAGAAGCAGACAAGAATGAATCCATAAACATCTAAGGAAAGTCTGTAACAGGAAGGTAGCAATCAAAACAAATAATCACAATCCACAAGAGGAAAAAAGTCACTTGGAAGACCATGTCTGTGTGAAAGAAGCAAATAAAATAGGAAAACAACTATTATTGATATCTTCCCAAATATAAAAGAAGGCATGATATCCATGATCAGGTCAGGAAATAATAAGAAAGAAATATTTAAAGAAAAGTAGTTCTCGGGATGCCTAGGTGGCTCAGTCTGTTAAGCGTCTGCCTTTGGCTCGGGTCTTGATCCCAGGGTCCTGTGATCGAGTCCTGCATCGGGCTACTTGCTCAGTGGAGAGCCTACTTGTCCCTCTGCCTGCCACTCTCCCTGCTTGTGCTCTCCCCGCTCTCTCTCTGACAAATAAAAACTCTTAAAAAAAAAAAAAAAAAAAAAAAAAAAAAAAAAAAAAAAAAAAAAAAAAAAAAAAAAAAAAAAAAAAAAAAAAAAAAAGTAGTTCTTAAAAAAAATGATGGCAGAAATGAAAGATATCAATGGAGGAGTTAGAAGATTAATTTGTCATAGAAAATAGGGCAAAAGGAAAAAGATATACAAAGAAGGAGGGAACGTTAAGAAAAAAAAAAAGGAGCAATCTAGGAGGTTCCACATGTAAAAAATGGCAGCTTACTAGGAAAGTTACTGAGAAAACAGATGAAAGTCACTCATGAAATAATTCAAGGAAACTTCCCAGCATTAAAAAGGAGACTGAAAGGTACACTGGGTGCCAAACACAATGGAAACAGATTCATGCTAAAATGCAACAATGAGAAATTTTAGAACCTTAATGGAAAAAAAGAAGACTTTAAAACTCTAAATAGAGAGAGAATAAAAATCATAAATCAAAATGAACTATTTGTAGAATAACAGAGAAAATGGAATAACTTCAAAACTCTGGAGGGAAATTATTTCCCAACTAGAATTCCATGCCTAATCAAACTAACCATCAACAGAGACGCTTTGAAACAAGCACAAATGAAAACAATGAAATGATCTCCAGCACACTCTTTTATGCTCAACCAAAATGAGGAAGCAGATTAGGAAAGCAGTCTACAGGGGCACCTGGGTGGCTCAGTGGGTTAAAGCCTCCGCCTCCAGCTCAGGTCATGATCCTGGGGTCCTGGGATCGAGCCCCACATCGGGCTCTCTGCTCTGAGGGGAGCCTGCTTCTCTTCCTCTCTCTCTGGCTGCCACTCTGCCTACTTGTGATCTCTGCCTGTCAAATAAATAAATCTTTAAAAAAAAAAAAAGCAGTCTACAAGGCACACAGCAGAAGGCAGAGGAATGGCAAGTTGTCTCCTGAGAACCAGGTATGGAGCTGTATTAGTTAATATATAGGACAAGCTCTGTAATAAACTGGTCTACCAAGTACAGTGGCTTAAAGAAGGCAGAAATCTATTTTTATCTCATGTAACACCCCCAAGGAAAGCAAGGAGGTTGTTGGGACATCTGTGCTTCACACAATCATTCAGGGACCCAGGTTCCTTTCATCTTGTTGCTTATCCGGATTGTTGGACTATTCTGCATATTCAAAACCTGAGAACGTATCTATCTACACGCCGGTGGAGAAAGGATGCACATAAATCCAGAGTAAAAATTAAAGTAGTTTTGGGGCGCGTGGGTGGCTCAGTGGGTTAAAGCCTCTGCCTTCAGCTCAGGTCATGATCCCAGGGTCCTGGGATCGAGCCCTACATCGGGCTCTCTGCTCAGCGGGGAGCCTGCTTCCCCCCTCTCTCTGTCTCTGCCTGCCTCTCTGCCCACTTGTGATTCGTCTGTCAAATAAATAAATAAAATATTAAAAAAAATTAGTTTTTACACCTAACTTCCACTCTGGTACCATTAGTGATAACTTAGTCACATGATCACACCTACCAGAAGAGAGCTTATGTAATACAGTTCCTAACTATACAATCGTATCCAGCTTAAATTCTCTCATTATAGAAGACAGAAAAAGTAGATTTTGTGACATAGTACAGTTTCTGCCATAGAGAGCCATCAGCTCAGATTGGATCATGTTTTAAAAACTTGTGGGACCAGAACACTGCAGCTCCCTATATCCATGGCCATCCCTCCCTACAGAGTGAATAGAAAGACAAAATGAAAATCAGCTGTATCATATGCTTTAAAAATAACATCTTTCATAATTCTGATATATGGCAGGTACTAAATAAGGAAACTATATAGAAGTGTGTTCCTAACACGAACAGTGACATAAGAGCTAGAGTCTTTAGGCCCTCCTAAGTGCAATAAGAAGAAAACATAGCTACTCACAGATAAGAGAAATCCCTTCTCACTTAACATACACATATGTTTGTATTTGCATAGAATATCTCTGTTAAGGATCTATAAGGAGCAGCTAGCAGTGGTTACTTATCAAAAGGAGAACTGGTAATATTTTCACTGTTTTCCTTTTGAATTATATATTATGTCATATGTTTACATCTCATCCAAGAATGAGAGCAGAATTTGTATTCCACCTAAGAATAAAATAAAATACAGTCCCTAAAATAAATAAATAAATAAATAAAAGAACATACACCCTCTCAACCAGCAATGCCAGGAATAAGTTCTAGGAATTTATCCTAAAGATACACCAGTCCAGCATTTTTTATAGTTAAAAAGAAAAGAAACCTAAATAGTCAACCGTGGGAGACAGTGTGGAATTAACTAAGCAAATCTACACAAGAGAATACAACACAGCCTCAAAAAGTCATAAATTTTAGAAATTAACAAAAACCAAAATATAAATTATGATAAGCAACTATATGAATGATTAAATGAATGCAGTCTTTGGCTCTGCTTCACAGCTTAATTTTAAAAAAGCATTTAAAATGCATGGCATAACATGAAACTTAAAGCACCTATGAATGTACAGTTGTTCACCTACATCTGTGACTCAATAGCTGCTCAAATCACACTTTTGTTTGAAATAGCAATGGCAATCATACTGTTGACTCAGAAAAGTATTATGGTAAGTCAGCAAAAACACTGGATTTGGTGTTTTTGATTTGGGTCAGTGCTCAGCTCTTTCACTTATTGTCTTATAACCAATGTGTAACAGACATAAAAGGTCCAAAACTTAGTGCTCAATGAGGTTGCAGGGGGAGGAAGGAGGAGAGAAGATATAGCACCACAATCCCTGAGGGGCAATAAAGTTAGTTACCATGGAAATTCAGCTGGGGGGTGAGGTTGGGGGATGGGTGGAGGGGGGCCAGAATCAGAAATAGGGCAGGAATCAGAAATAACAGAGATGAAAATTCGGGTCCAGGGTCAGAAAAGATACAGGCTGATAAAACGAGTGTTGATCCTCCAGTACCTGATGTTTTCAGTAAGCTCTCTGGACAAGGCTGTTTAGCTCTTTTTCATAAGCTGCATCCAAGGTGTTGGTTGGTGTTTCTGTGATCTAGGCAAAGGTGCTTCATTCCTAGAAATATCGATTTCCTTATGCGTGATCTGTAAATAACAAGACATAACCTGAAATGATGGATTTGCAAGGACTCTTACAGATGTAAAGTAGTATTAATTTATTTACTACTGTTGTTCAGGGCAACTACCTTGAGCTAGAATAAGAGTTAGCAGGACTCAACCCATGGCCATATGCACAGAGCAACTGTGGAATCCAGTCTATTGCTGATTGTCAGCATTTTACTGTGGTGTCTTCTTTCCTGAGGCTGTGCTTCATGGTGTCCTGAAAACTTTCCTAACTCAGGCCTATGTTGAGAGTCCCTTCAAGCTTATTCCTGAAATAACTTTGATGCTTATTGTCTGATTTTTCTATCCTAAGCTATTAACTTCACAAGACTAACCCAGAGAATGTGTGATTCTAGATGTAACATCTTAGAATTCTCTTGCAGAAGTTCCTGTGCAATTAAGGAAAAGAATGGTTCTTCAGAATTTTCTGTGGTACGTGCAACTGTAAAATTATTCCATGATTTAGTTAGAAAATCCACAGTTCACTGGCTCATGCTCTGCCTGCATTCCACCAATGTACATGGTAACTGTTAGCATTCATAATGCCTATTTATTAAATGATCATAGGTCACCTCCTTTTGTTCCTAGTATTATGCAGATGATCTTAAGTAAAAACACATAGCTAAATGTCTGTGGTGTGTAACAAACAGAGTTTAAATATCCTGAATAGAAATCACTGTATTTTCCCAACACCATTTGTTGAAGAGACGTCTTTCTGCCATTGGATATTCTTTCCTATTTTGTGGGAGATTAAATGACCATTCAATGGTTAATTTCTGGGCTTTATATTCTGCTCCACTGATCTATGTGGCCATTTCTGTACCAGTACCATACTTTTTTTGATCACTACAGCTTTGTAATATAACTTGAAATCCAGAATTGTGATGCCTCCAGCTTTGCTTTTCTTTTTCAAGATTGCTTTGGCTAATCCGGCACTTTTGTGCTTCCCTACATATTTTAGGATTGTTTGTTCTGTGTGAAAAATGTTAATTTTGATAGGGGTTGCATTAAATGTGTAGATCGCCTTCGGTAATGTAGACATTTTAACAATATTGATTCTTGCCATTCATGAGCATGGAATGTCTTTCCATTTCTTTGTTTCCTCTTCAATTTCTTTCATCAGTGTTCTATAGTTTTCAGCGTATGAGCCTTTATCTCTTTGGTTAGGTTTATTCCTAGGTATCTTATTGTTTTTGGTGAGTTGTAAATGGGATTGATTCCTTAATTTCTCTTTCTGCTGCTTCATTATTGGTGTACAGAAATACAACCAATATCTGTACATTAATTTTGTATCCTACTTCACTAAATTTGGGTATCTGTTCTAGCAGTTTTTTGGTGGAGTCTTTTGAGTTTTCTATAGAGAGTATCATGTCATCTTCAAATAGTGAAAATTTAGCTTCTTCCTTGCTGATTTGGATGCTTTTTACTTCTTTTTGTTGTCTGGCTACTATGGCTAGGACTTCCAGTACTATGTTAAATAATAGTGGTGAGAGTGGACTGACTGTAGAGGAAAAGCTCTGTTTTTCCCCACTGAGGATGATATTAGCTGTGGGTTTGGGAAAACTGAACAGCAACATGCAAAAGAATAAAACTGGGATGCTTTCTTACACCTTCTTACACAACACAAAAATAAATTTAAGATGGATTAAAGACATAAATGTGAGACAGCGAACCATCAAAATTCTAGAGCAGAACACAGGCTATAACCCTTTTCATGCTGGCTATAGCAACTTCTTTCTAGATATGTCTCCTGAGGCAAGGGAAATGAAAGCAAAAATAAACTATTGGGATTTCATCAAAATAAAAAGCTTCTGCACAGGGGAGGAGAGAATCAATAAAATTAAACGGCAACCTGTGGAATGGGAGAAAATAAATGCAAATGGCATATCTGATAAAGGGTTAGTATCTAAAATCTATAAAGAACTTACACAACTCAACATAAAAAACAAATAATCCAGTTTAAGAATGGGCAGAATATGTGAATGGACGTTTTTTCCAAAGAAGACATATAGATGGCCAACAGACACATGAAAAGATGCTCAACAACACTTATCAACAGGGAAATACAAATGAAAACTACAATGAGTTATCACTTCACACCTGTCAGAATGGCTAAAATCAACAACAAAAGAAACAACACATGTTGGCGAGAATATGGAGAAAAAGGACCACTCTTGCACAGTTAGTAGGAATGCAAACTGGTGCAACGGCTCTGGAAAACAGATATTCCTCAAAACATTAAAAAGTTACAATCCAGAAACTGCATTACTAGGTATTTACCCAAGAATACAATAATATTAATTCAGAGATACATGCATCCTGATGTTTAT
>PISX010033975.1:0-14423 GCA_004024625.1 Mellivora capensis | reverse complement strand
CTGTGTATTACTGAGAGAGGCGTGTTAAGATCTCCTACTATCAATGTATTCATATCAATATGATTCTTTATCTTGATTAATAGTTTTCTTACGTAATTGGCTGCTCCCATATTGGGGGCATAGATATTTACAATTGTTAGATCATCTTGGTGGATAGTCCCTTTAAGAATGATGTAGTGTCCTTCTGTATCTCTGACTAGTCTTTAGTTTAAAATCTAATTTATCTGATATGAGAATCGGTACCCTGGCCTTCTTTTGAGGCCCATTGGCATGAAAGATGCTTCTCCATCCCTTCACTTTCCATCTGGGTGTATCCTTAGGTTCGAAATGGGTCTCCTGTAGACAACATATGGATGGGTCCTGTCATTTTATCCAATCTGCAGCCCTATGTCGTTTTATGGGCGCATTTAGGCCATTCACATTGAGAGTGATTATTGATAGATACGTTTTTATTGACATCGTGTTACCTTTGAAGTCTTTCTTTCTGTAGATAGTCTCTATATTTCTGTTCAATGATATTCTTAGGATTTTTCCTCTTTTATAGAACCCCTCCTTAATATTTCCTGCAGTGTTGGCTTGGTGGTCACATACTCTTTTAAGCCTTGCCGGTCTTGGAAACTCTCTATCTCTCCATCCATTTTTAATGTCAGTCTTGCTGGATAAAGTATTCTTGGCTGCATGTTCTTCTCATTTAGTGCCCTGAATATATCTTGCTAGCCCTTTCTGGCTTGCTAGGTTGCTGTGGACAGGTCTGACTTTATTATGATGGGCTTTCCTCTGTACATAAGGAGCTTCTTTGACCTAGCTGTCTTCAAGGGAGTTTCTCTAGAATTATAATTACTCATTCTTACTATCAGGTGTCTCGAGGATTTTCAAGAATCTAAAATCTTGGGGAGGGGGCATTCTGCCTCTAGTACATGAATGCTGCTTCCATTCACAAGATTGGGAAAATTTTCATGGAGAACTTGTTCCACTATATCTTCTAGACTTCTTTCTTTCTCTTCCCCTTCAGGGATTCCAATAATTCTGACATTGGAACATTTCATGGCATCATTTATTTCCCCAATTCTGTTTTTGTGGCTTTTAAGCTGTTTGTTCCAGGCTTCCTCCTGATCCTTTCTCTCTGTTTGTCCTCCAGATCACTAATTCTATCTTCTGTCTCAGTTACCCTAGCTTTTAGGGAATTTAGATTAGATTGGAACTCATTGAGAGCCTTGTGAACATCATCCCTGGTGGCTTTCAGTTCTGCCCTAATCAATTCCGTTTGGTCATCCATGGCTTTCTCCAACCTAACTATTGCCTGGATAATTGTTAGCCTGAATTCCCTTTCCGACATATTGTCTGTGTCGATAGCCATTAGCTCTGTTGCAGAAGGCCCATCCTCTGAATTTTTCTTCTGTTGGGCATTCCTCCTCCTAGTCATTTTGGTGAGAGATGGCTGAACGGACGTAGCTGGATGTATCAACCGTGGTGCAGGCAAGGTGCACCCTGGAATGCTTCTGAGCAATCAAGAGTCTCCACCCAAACGAAAGAGAAAAAGAAGAAAAAAAAGAGACAGAGACAGGGAAAAGAAAGAAAGATAGAAGACTCAGCCCAAATGGGCCCCAAGGTAAGATTTGTGAAGTATACAAGCAAAAACAAACAAAAAGACTGATAAAAGTATACGACAAGAGAAGAAAAAAATATATACATATATATGTAGAAGCAAAACAAAAAAAGCACCGCGTCAAAAAGGACCCCAAGTATAAGATTTATATAGTACCAGGACAAACACAAATTCACAGAAACACTGGCGGAAGAAAAAGATGGAGAGTGGTTGTAAATTCTCAGTGTGGGCGAGGAAGGTTATTTCGATTCTTCCTGGATGTATCTTGATATCTTTGTTAAAGGACTCAAATTTCCTAAGATAATGGGGCATTAAAATTGGTTTACCTATAGGGGTAGCATTGATTGGGGAAAGGGGATTACCTTGAAGTTTAATTCTATATGAATATTAAAAAATAAAAATAAAAGAATGAACTAAAGTAAAATTTAAAAAAATTTAAAAAATAGAAAAGCAAAAGAAAAACACGGGTATATGTATCAAAAAGTTCAGGTTAAAAGGTTATTATGGAATTTGATGTACTGGACATCTCACTGTGATGGTAAATAGGCTAAAAAATATTTATATAAAAAATAAAAAAAATTTTTAAAAATGAACCAGAACAGTGGGAACGAATTAAAAATAAGTTGTATCTATGAAGTAGTAGTGGTTGTTCTCTCATCCCCGCCCCCCCCCCCCCCCCCCCCCCCCCCCCCCCCCCCGCCGCCGGTTGACTTTCTGGGGGAGGCGCCTGCTGCTTGGGTTTTCAGGCAGTGTTTGCTGAGTTAAGTCCTCCCGCCTCCCTCAAGGGGGTGGGCTCTGAGGAGACCGGTTTTTCAGGCTTTTGTTCTCTGGAGGTTTTTATGTTTGTTCGTTTGTTTTCACTCCCCTTGGCAGCTCTTGATGGTTTTTGGAGTTTAGAGGGAAGCAAACTGCACCCCGACCTCCCTCTCAGAAGCCTCAGTCTGTTCCCCTCTGGGTGCTGCAGGGCACCTAAGTTCCCCCTCGGCCGCTGGCAGAGCACATTCCCAGACGTGGTCCCTGGGGACACAGGAACTCCTGCTTGTACCCAAAACCATGACAGCGGCGGCTGTCTGGGCAGCTCCGGACCACCAGAGAGGTCCCAAGCAGCGATCGCACACTGAGATTTTCCCGCTGGCCCGGGCTGGGAGCGCCTGTTCTTTCCGGGTCCGAGAGCACCAGGCTGGCACCCCTGCGCCCCTCTCTCAGGGGAGGGGGTGGAGCGCGTCTCAGGCTCTGCTAGCGTGGCGCACGCGTGGGGACTGCAAAAAGGCTGTTTCTGCTGCTCGAGGGTCCCAGCCCCTCCTGCACCCCACGCGCCCTTAGGTGCTCTCGCTAGAGGCTCAGGGACCAAGACCTGGTTTCTCTGCTGCACTCTCTCTGGCTCAGCGCCAGGGGTGGCTGTCCTGGGTCCAGGGAATTAAGTCCCTGTCCCTAACCGTCCCAATTCCCACAATTTCACCCCGCGATCCTTTGCTCTTTTTGAGAGCTTTCTACCAGACTTCACGTTAATGCTGGTCCCCAGATGCAGGAGACTCTTGTATTGGGGTGTTACTTTCCAATGGGTGGCCTCTGGTGGCTCCCTCCCCCTTTTGTTTATCCTCCAATACCAGTCCGACGTTCCCACTCCACTTTACCTGCCCACTGGCGTCTTCTGCCCCCGTAGAGATCCAGACGTGTAGAATTCTGATCTCAAGCTGATTTCATGGGTAATCAGCTCACTTTAGGGGACAGGTTGAAACGGCTCCTCCTCCTAGTTCCCTGCCATCTTGTCCCCTCCTCCTGTTTTAGTTTCTATACATTTATGCACTTCCTTCTGGTGGTTTTAGGTTTTGTTTATTGTCCTTTGCAGAGAGCCCCATGTGGGGCACGATCCCAGGACCCCGGGATCATGACCTGAGCTGAAGGCAGAGGCTTTAACCCACTGAGCCACCCAGGCGCCCCTTATCTTTTTGAGGTAGGCCTATATTGCTATATACTTCCCTCTTAGAACTGCTTTTGCTGCATCTCACAGGTTTTGAACCATTGTGTTTTCATTTTCCTTTTTTTTTTTTTTAAGATTTTATTCATTTTTTTTTGACAGAGAGTGAGAAACAGTGAGAAAGGGAACAGAGGCAGGGGGAGTGGGAGAGGGAGAAGCAGGCTTCCCATGGAGCAGGAGGGCCTATGTGGGGTTCGATCCCAGGACTCTGAGATCATGACCTGAGCTGAAGGCAGAGGCTTAAAACTGAGCCACCCAGGCACCCGTTTTCATTTTCATTTGTTTCCATCTATTTTTTTTAAAGATTTTATTTATTTATTTGACAGGCAGAGAGGCAGGCGGAAAGATAGAGGAGGAAGCAGGCTCCCTGCCAAGCAGAGAGCCCGATGCGGGACTCAATTCCAGGACCCTGAAATCATGACCTGAGCTGAAGGGAGAGACTTAACCCACTGAGCCACCCAGGCGCCCTCCATGTACTCTTTTTATTTCTTCTTTTATTTCCTGGTTGACCCACTCATTGTTTAGTAGCAGGTTCTTTAACCTCCATATATTTGTGGACTTTTACGATTTTTTTCTTATGGTTGACTTCTAGTTTTGTAGCATTGTAGTCAGAAAAGCCAGAGGGTATGGCTTAGATCCCCCCCACCCTTTTAAAAGGATTTATTTATTTATTTATTTATTTATTTTTATTAAAAGTGAGTGTGGTGGGGGTGAGGGGGAGAGGGAGAGAGTCCCAGACAGACTCCATGGTGAGCATGGAGCCCAAGGTGGGGCTGGATTTCCTGACCCTGAGATCACAACCTGAGCTAAAACTAGGAGTGGGTAGCTTAACCGACTATGCCACCCAGGCACCCTGACTTAGATCTTTTTACATTTGTTTAGGTGTGTTTTATGGCCCAATATGTGATCTACTCTGGAGAATGTTCAAGGTGTACTTGAGGTGTTTGAGGTGTGCTTTGATGTTTTACAATGGATTGTTCTGAATATAGCTATTAAATCCTTCTGGTCCAGTATATCATTCAAGTCTGTTGTTTCCTTGTTGATTTTCTGGTTAGATGATCTGTCCATTCATGTAAGTGGGGAGTTAAAGTCCTCTATTCTGTATTATTATAATTAGTTTCTTGATGTTGGTTATTAACTGTTTTGTGTATTTAGGTGTTCCTGTGTTGGGTGGTGCATAGATACTTACAGTTGTTAGATCTTCCTGTTGGATAGTCCCCTTTATGATTATATAGTGTCCTTCTTTGTCTCTTATTAGTTTGCTTTAAAGTATATTTTGTGTGATATAAGTACTGTTAGTCTAGTTTTCCTTTAACATCCATTTGTATGACAAATGTCTCTCCATTCTTCTTTCAATCTGTAGGTGTCTTTAGGTCTAAAGAGTCTCTTCAAGGCAGTGTATAGATGGGTCTTGTTTTTTTGTTTTTGTTTTTGTTTTTTGTTTTTCCTTAATTAAAAAAAAAAAATACTCTCTACACTCAGCATGGGGCTCAAACTCACAGCCCCCAGATCAAGAGTTGCACGCTCTACTGATTGAGCCACTAGGAGTTCTTGGGTCTTGTTTTTTTGTCCATTTTGTCACCCTATGTCTTGATTGGAGAATTTTTTTTCTATTATGTTCAGTTAGCCACTGTATAGTGCATCATTAGTCTTTGATGTGGTGTTCAGCAATTCATTTATGCATAACACCCAGTGCTCATCACAACACATGCCCTTCTTAATACCTGTCACCCTGCTACCCCTTTACCACATCTCCCTCCCCTCTGAAATGCTCAGTTTGTTTCCCAGGGTCCATAGTCTCTCATGGTTCATCTCCCTCTCTGATTTCTCCCCCTTCTGATTAGAGCCTTAGTCCCTTTCCAGTCAAAGTAATTATTGGTAAATGTGTATTTATTGCCATTTTATTGTTTTGCAGTTGTTATGGAACATTAACTCTCATTCTTTATTTTCTCTTTTTCATGGTTTGCTGGTCTTCTTAAGTGACATATTTGGATTTCTTTCCATTTGTTCCTTGTGATTATCATTAAATTTGTATATACTATCTTCTACATTCAGTAGTCTGTGTTAAGTTGATGGTCACTTAAGTTTGAGCCCATTCTTTATTCCTCTCCTCCCGATATTTTAGGTAAATGGTGTCATATTTTAGAACCTTTTATTTTTTGAGTTCCTTGGCTGATTTTTTTTTTTTTTTACAGAAATACTCACTTTTATTGCTTTTGTGTTTCTTCTCTTCATACTATCAATTTGGTCTTTCCACTCAAGGAATCCCCTTTAATATTTCTTGCTGGGCTGGTTTAGTGGTTATGAACTCCTTTAGTTTTCGTTTGGGAAACTCTTTATCTCTCGTATTCTGAATGATAGCTTTACTATATAGAATATTCTTGGCTGCAGATTTTTCCCATTGAGCACTTTGAATGTATCATGCCAGTCCCTTCTGTCTTGGAAAGTATCTGCTGAAAAATCATCAGATAGCCTTATGGGGTTTCCCTTATATGTAATAGTTTACTTTTGTCTGGCTGCTTTTAAAATTTTTTTCTTTATCACTATATTTTGCCATTTTCATTATAATGTGTCTTGGTATGGATTTCCTTTTGTACATTTTGTTGGGAGGGTGTTCTCTGTGCCTCCTGGATCTGGATATCTGTTTCCTTCCCCATATTAGAGAAGTTTTCAAGTACTACCTCTTCAAATTTCTCACCACCTTTTCTCTCTCTTATTTTTCTGGTATTCCTATGATACAAACATTACTATGTTTGATGGAGTCAGAGTTCCTTATGTGTGTTTTTGTTTCGCATAATTCTTTTTTTCTCTCTCCCATTCAGCTTGATTACTTTCTATTAGTCTCTCCCCCAGGATATTAATTTGTTCCTCTGCTTCTTCCAGCCTGATGTTTATTCCATCATGTGTGTTTCTCATTTAGTTAATTGAACCCTTTATCTCTGCTTCATTATTCCTTATCTCTGTGTTAATGGTCTCACTATTATCTTCTACTCTTTTTCAAGTCTAGTGAGTATCCTTATGATCTCTGCTTTAAATTCTCCATCAGGGGGCACCTGGGTGGCTCAGTGGCTGAAATCTTCTGCCTTCAGCTCAGGTCATGATCCCGGGATTCTGGGATCGAGCCCCACGTTGGGCTCTCTGCTCAGCAGGGAGCCTGCTTCCTCCTCTCTCTCTCTCTGCCTGACTCTGCCTACTTGTGATCTCTGTCTGTCAAATAAATAAATAAAATCTTTAAAAATATTCTCAGGCATGTGACTTATATCTATTTTGCCTAGATTTCTGGCTCTGCCATTGTCCTGTTCTTTCATTTGAGGCAAATCCTTCTGTCTTCTCATTTTGCCCGTTTCTGTGTGTTTGGAAAGTCATCTACATCTCCTGTTCTTGAGGGTGATGGCCTTATGAAGAAGAGATCCTCTAGTGCTTTGCCATGTAGTGTCCCTGTTCCAGGGCCCTGTTAGCAGGGTGCTTCCAGGAATCTCTCTAATGTATGCTGCCTCAGCTCTGGTCTTGTGTCCCAGCTGCTTTATCCTTCAGGCCAGTCAACTGCAGAGGTTCATTTTGCCCGTTGTGGGCAGTGTTTTTTCCCCTGGCCTGAATATGGCACATTTTAACTAGGTGTGCTCTTTTTGTAAAATGAGACCTACCACTACTGCTGCTAGAACCAAGGCCTTGCAGAAGTCTCTGATCAAGAGATGTCCACTGAGTGGAGGTTTGGGGCTCATCTTCTGGGGGAGGGGGTCCCTCCATGCTGGGACTGAGGCAAGTGTGACTAGCATGGGTGGTTCCACTGGAGCACAGGGGGCAGGACTCGGTGTAATCAAGTTAGGTAGTGAGTGTTGGTGCTGTGTTGGTTCCTGCTGGTGGTCCTATGCTGATGCTGAGGGATAGGGGAGTGAAATGGCATTGGCCAGTTCATTCTCTGAGATGAGTGACTAGCCTCTGCACTATGTGCCCCTGGTGTTCTTCAGATCACTGTTTCCATGCTGTATGTCCATGGGTTGATGGACAAGAACAAGTACAGTTCTTGAAGAGAAGGCATGCCATCAACCCATGGACTGTATCTCAGCTAAGCCCACTGACCTTTAAACTCCAATCTTCAACCCCTTTGGTTATAAGAACTCAAGAAACTTTGGCCCTCTCACTTTCCAGGCCTATTGCTATGGGGATTCATTTTCCTTGTGTGTTCGTCTGTCTCTCATCCTTCTCTGCAACCACAGCTTCCTCCTACCACAGCAGCCATGATCTCTCTTTCCCAAGCCATATTTCCGTACTTCCTTCCATCTTTGATGTGGGCTCAATCTTTACTTGTGGAGTTTGTTTTGTGAGTCAAGTCTTTGGATAGATTTCTGGTGTATTTAGGATTAAATGATAGTTATCTAGTTGTATTTGTAGGACAAGGTGAGCCTATAGTCCTACTCTGCTGTCATCTTCTAGAAGCTACCAAGTAGTTTAACTTCATAATAAACTGAAATTTTTTGTCCAGAGTGGCTGTACCATTTTGCATTCCTACCAGCAAAATGTGAGAGTTAGCATTACTTCACAGACTCACCAGCACTTGTCATTGTCAATTAAGAAAAATTTAGCCATTTTAATATATGTGTAGTAGAGTGTCCCTGCAGCTTTAATTTGCCTTTTCCTAATGACTGATGATGTTGAATGTCTTGTGCTTATTTGCCATCTACTTATTTGCTTTGAAATGTCTATTTAAATCTTTTGACCATTTCTTTTTTAGTTTTTTTTTTTAAAGTCCTTTTCAGTTTTAATATACTTTTTGGGGGGGGGGTAAGTTTAGATTTACAGAAAATTTGCAAAGGTAGAACAAAGTTTCTGTATACTCTTGACCCAGTTTCTCTGAATATAAACATCCAATACAACTGTGGTTCATTTGCCCAAATTAAGAGGCTAACCTTCATACAATGCTGTTAATTAAATTCCAAACTTTATTCACATTTCACCAGTTTTTCTAATGTCCTCCTCTCTCTACCCCCAGCTCTAGGATCAGTTCTGGGGTGTGGAGAGTGAAAATATTATCCCCTCATGTTATCAATCTCTTGGGTATTTTCACCTTTTTGGAGAACTTGTGCCTAGAGCATCTGACCTCTAATCTTGAGTAGTTTTTAGATTTCCTCCATTGTCATCATCTTAGGATTTCCTTTAACCTCCAGCCTGGGGATTCTTTTCACTTCTGTCTTGGGTTGCATCTCTCATTTTCTGGATCCTATGTCTTTTTCATGGCTTTCTCTTTCTTGGTTTATGCTCTCATTTTGGCAAAACACACCTTTTTGGAGCTTCTGGATAAAGGGCAGATGGAAGTTATTTTTGTATAGATTATTCTACTTTTATATATAAGTATTTTTAGAGTGCAGTCATTACTTTTTAAAATCAACTTGCCTAGGGCAGAGTACCCAGTTATTAACACTGATGTAGGTATTGCTGAAAATTAATTTGTGGATGTGGTTAAGGGTCCATACTTAGTTGACTTTAAGATTTCCCTTGATAGTATGGGCAAGCCTCATCCAGTCAATGATGGTCTTTGAAGAAAAACTAATGTGTTCTAGAAAAGAAAAAATTCTGGGGGCACCTGGGTGTCTCAGTTGGTCAAGCCTCTGTCTTCGGCTCAGGTCATGGTCTCAGGGTCCTGGGATCGAGCCCCACATCGGGCTCTCTGCTCAGAAGGGAGCCTGCTTCCCCCTCTCTCTGCCTGCCTCTCTGCCTACTTGTGATATCTCTCGGTCAAATAAATAAATAAAATCTTTTTTTAAAAAAAGAAGAAATTCTGCCTCACAACTCTTCTATCAACTCATGCCTTAGCATCCAGCCTGCTAATCTGCCATTGAAAAAAAAAAAACTTCTCAGAATTTGAAGGCTTCATTAGTTTGTTTTTTTTTTTTTAAGATTTTATTTATTTGTCAGAGAGAGAGAGTGAGCACAGGCAGACAGAGTGGCAGGCAGAGGGAGAAGCAGGCTCCCTGCCAAGCAAGGAGCCCGATGCGGGACTCGATCCCAGGAGGCTGGGATCATGACCTGAGCCGAAGGCAGCCGCTCAACCAACTGAGCCACCCAGGTGTCCCAGGCTTCATTAGTTTTTGGCTTCCAGTGATGCTGTTGAGAACTTTGATTGAATTCTGACTCTTGAGCTTTATGTCAAATTAACTTTAATTTCTGAAAGCCTATGGAATCTTGTGATCATCCTTGGTGCCTTGAAAGTGCACGGTCAGGTTCATTTTTGTCGATTTTTCTGGATACTTGGAGGTCCCTTTAATCTGGAAATTCATGTTTTTTTAGTTGTGGGCTGTTTTCTTATGTTATTTGTTTGAAGGTTTCTTTACCTCCATGGGCTGTTTTCTCTCTGTGGAAGTCCATTGGTTATATGATCTAGTGGAACTGTGTTCAATTTTATTTGTATTCCTTTTTTCCTTTTTAAAATCATTTGGATATTTCTTCAACCTTATCTTCCAATCACTTTCTTAGTTTCTAACTTCTGCCAACATGCTTTTACTTTCCTTATTTTCTTTTATGCTTTCTAAATGTTCATTTTTGTAGTATCTGATCTTATTTCACAGATGCCATATAATTTGATTTCTGTAAAGATGTAATGCTAATTTTTATTTTGAAGTTTTTTTTTAAAGCTTCTATTTTCATGTAATCTCTATGCCCAACATGGGGCCCAAACCCACAGCCCTGATATCAAGTCGCATGCTCCACTAACTGAGTGAGCCCAGGCACCCCTAAGTTTGCTTCCTATAGTCCCTGTTTCCCTCAGGCCCCAATTTCCTGCTGGTGTATTTCAGTCTCAGAGAATTTCCCGAGATGTTTTGTGATCCTTGGTTGGCTGCTCATTAAGAGTGGGGACTAAATGCTATGAGCCCTGGTGGTGAGGGAAGGCTTGCAGCTCAAATTCACTGTAGGGTGCCATGGCTGAGTCAATTGCTGGGGAGTCTCCAATGTTACTATCTTTAAACTTTCTCCCTTGGTAAGGTAACTATATTTTAGTGGTCCAAAAGACAACAGTTTTAAATATAAAAGAATGTACTTTTTTGCCTGAGTGTTGGGCATAAACTCAGACTATTCTAGGCAAATTAGAGGTTGGGTAATCTATATCCTGATAGTGATATTTCTCTTGGAAAATTCTTCCATATCTGGTATAGATGCTAGAAGTCAAATTGTCTGTGTCTTGGAACTGTGTGAAGGAAGAGGTCTGGAGGGTCTCCTCATTCATTATAGTCTTAAATTGGAATCTACCCAAATGCCAATCAGCAGTAGAGCAGAAAATTGTGGAATAGTCATATAACGGAATACTGCTCAACAGTGAAAAAGAATGAGCAGCAGCTGCTGCTTTTTTCTTTTAAAAGAATGAGCTTCTACTATACACAACAAAGTGAGTCTTACATAACATTGAAAAATAACAAAAAGCCAGATAAAGAGTATGTACTATAGGATTCCATTTATATGAAGTACTAGAACTGGGAAAACTAATCCATGATAATAGAAATCATAGTAAGTTTCTTTTTGGGCATTGATGGAGAGGCATCAATCCCACCAGGAGAGGGCACATGAAAGAGTCTGTAAGTTAGATAAATGGGTGGATTTAAAATTGGAGAGGGGAAAAGTGGGATCCCAGCTAGGTAAACCCCTGTAGTCAGAGTATCTGCTAGCACCTAGGAATATGAAGGAAAGAGAAGCAAAGAATCCTCAGTAGTATATTTCATTAGAATTCACGGTTGAAATCCCAACCCAGGATAGAGTGCCAGGACCAACTCTGCATGCAAAATTACTACTTACACTGAGTAACCACAGTTCTGGGTCACATTTATGAAAGTTAATACCATGTTTGCTTTTAAGAACCGGCTTGCTTGAACTTGAGCATCTTAATCATCAGGAATGTCTTTCTGTAGTCTTGGTCATATTACTTTCTAATGACTCCCCCCGCCCCCCCCCATTATATGATTAGGCAGCCTTTTAAGCCTTTGCTGTTTGAGACACTAATGAAATTGTGTAGATTTAAGCAATAATTGCTTAAGATATTCACTGCCCCTTTCTACTGAGTCAGTTCCTTGGTGAGAAGTTGCCACTCCTGACATCTATCCTGTCACTGTCATTCACTGTCACTTTGGCTTGTCCCATGTGAGTGGAAGTTCTTTAAGCCACACCTAAAGTGGGAGCTTTAAGAGTTTCCATTGCCAGTTTCACTACTGGTTCCCTGCCCACCCCCAATAAATAAAGGGCATGTCCTAGATAGGATCTGCTCTTGATGCCTATGCAGAGATCTGGGGATTGTTTGTTACCACAGTGTAACAGAGTG
The DNA here is from genome assembly GCA_004024625.1 of Mellivora capensis. Taxonomy (NCBI): domain Eukaryota; kingdom Metazoa; phylum Chordata; class Mammalia; order Carnivora; family Mustelidae; genus Mellivora; species Mellivora capensis. The sequence continues at coordinate 2,537 of PISX010033975.1, read as the reverse complement.
AGAACTGACGAATACACCAGGATATTTGGGAAAGTCTCAAGAACAAGTTGAGTACAATCTGCTACTGTGTCTTCTCAGGACCCAGAGAATTTTCTCTCCATCTATCAAGAGTCAGTTTATGTAGGATCCCTGAACATCTTAAAAATGGAGGAGTATCAAGGTTATCTTTTTAATTAATACAAGAAATATAAAGAGCATAAACCACTGGAATTAATGTACTACCACAATTGAGAACAAAATATTTTATTTCTCTCAATAAAACTATAGTTTACAATAGTATTTACTAAATAAATTATATAATTTCTCTTTTACAAGCAATAAACTAAATCACAAATATTCCAAAGACAATGTATGTACACAACATAAGGCCTTTTATAAATAGCTTTGCTTTTCTCATTTCACTAGTAAACAGTGAAGAAATCTTTATAGAAGCTAGTTTTCTATAAAGTATATGCAGACCTATTACACTGATCTTTATATGAAACCAAGTTAAACTTTTAAAGACATGGGCTATGATTATAATTTGCAAAAAAGAGCAGAATTTAGACTTTATTTACCATTTTGCATGGATGGATTTTTAAAAAATAAGCAGATTACATGTGTTGCTTATATATAATCATTGGATGCATGCAAAACGAAAAAATGCAAGTGTCAATAGGAAAATAGCACTTCCAAGTCCCAAATGGTGATTGGCAATGAAAGCAGCTGAAACAGAGCTCATGCAGTTCTTCACAGTTGAGCAAGCAACAGCAAATGATAGAATAGTGTGGTATTTTTCACATCACATCTGCTGGTCAGCCTACGGACCAAGGCTCCCCTGACACCTTGCAAATTCCTAAATCCGGTTGATTATTACTCCAGTGGGGGTCAGCCAAGTTCCTCTGGGTAATTCCGGAGTAGAGAAACTTCTCATCCACAACTATGTTCATGTCTCACGGTCACCGTTTTCACTTACTGGGGGGAGGGGGGTAAAAAAAAAAAAAAAGAAAGCAGCTGTAAGACTAACTTTGGACATTGACTGATAACTGCTCCTCATGAATGGGAACACGAATTCATTATTTCTCCTGATGTCTTGTACCTGGGAAATGCGCATTAGGGTCGGCGATCTTCTGCGATGATTAGCATGGCATTGGCTTCTCTGGTGGACCCAGAACTTGTAATTACACCAAGGTGTATCGAGTTCCTCCTACATCACTGCACTGTGCTAGGGCTCAGAAGGAAACAGTGCTGGCTAAGGTGCACTCCTGACCTCCAAGTGCACAGGGCTGTGGGCATGCGCTGTGGTCTAGCAGGCGTAAAGCCAATCAGAACTGGAACATAGTCTTGAACTCATGAATGCTGTGTTCATTTTCAAACACTATTTTGCAACAAGGGAGTAAAAATATGTCCAGCAATTTTTTTTAGAGCAGGAGAGAGTGCGAGAGCACCAGAGGGAAGGGAGAAGGAGACAGAATCCCCAGAGAACTCTGCACAGAGCTCGGAGCCAGATGCAAGGCTCGATCCCAGAATCCTGAGATGAACCTAAGAGTTGGACGCTCACTGCAGGAGCTCACGGCCAATTTTTTTTGTTTATTTATTTATTTATAATCTCTAGACCCAACGTAGGGCTCGAACTCATGACCCCAAGAATCAAGAGTTGCATGCTCTTCTGACTGAGCCAGCCAGGTGCCCCTGTCTGGCAGATATTTAACCCCAAATGGTAACCATTTAAGGTCAGAGCCTGCTAATTCAACCTGTGACAGTGAAACCAAGCTACATCGGGGGAGGCAGTACCGTGTTCAGTTTTTAGAGACAGACACAGTGGGCTAAGTCCACTGATTTCCTAATCATTACAGCCCCAGGACATGAGGCGTATTACTGAGCCTTCTTCATACCTTGTTTTATCTGTACAATGGGAGTATAAATCCTACTTTATAGGGTAGTTGTAAGGGATAAACTTTGGGGAAATATATTGTGTGTATCTATGTGAGTGCGGACGTGTACACACACACACACACACACACCCCATATACATAAACTATATCATTTCGTGCCAAGCCTGTGCTAGAATCCTCACAGTAGCTATTGGAGCTGGAATCACAGAGGCTGTGGGGCTCAACGCATTCATTTGGAGGCTGAAAAAATGAATACAAAGTTTGAAATGACTATGCTAATTATTAAAAGACCATGTCAAAGATTCTATTTAAAAATGAGTATTTTGTCATGTAATTTAATGTTAATGAGAGCTGTAATTTTTATTAGTTTCCACTTTGTTTCTTACTAATCTACTAATCTTACTATCTGCTTAAACGTACAACTTGCCCAAACTGTCATTCAAATCCTCTTTCAGAAATAGCTTGAGTTTTCTGAGTATAGATTTTTAGCCTCTTTGGTTAGGTTTATTCCTAGGTATCTTATAGTTTTGGGTGCAATTGTAAATGGGATTGACTCCTTAATTTCTCTTTCTTCTGTCTTGGTGGTGGTGTAGAGAAATGCAACTGATTTCTGTGCATTGATTTTATATCCTGACACTTTACTAAATTCCTGTACAAGTTCTA
>PISX010033974.1:0-14488 GCA_004024625.1 Mellivora capensis | reverse complement strand
GTAACGTGGCAGGGTATAAAGTCAATGTACAGAAATCAGTGGCTTTCTTATACACTAACAATGAAAATACAGAAAGGGAAATTAGAGAATCGATTCCATTTACTATAGCACCAAGAACCATAAGATACCTGGGAATAAACCTAACCAAAGAGGTAAAGGATCTGTACTCGAGGAACTACAGATCACTCATGAAAGAAATCGAAGAAGATGTAAAATTCCCAGGTATCTTGTGGTTCTTGGCGCTATAGTAAATGGAATCCCTCTCTATATTTTCATTGTTAGTGTATAAGAAAGCAACTGATTTTTGTACATTGATTTTGTATCCTGCCACATTACTGGAGTGGCATGTTGAGATCCCCTACTATTAATATATTCATATCAATCTTTATCTTGATTAACAGTTGTCTTATATAGTTGGCTGCTCCCATATTGGGGGCATAAATATTTACAATTGTTAGATCTTCTTGGTGGATGGACACTTTAAGAATAATGTAGTGTCCTTCTTTATCTCTGACTTTACTCTTTAGTTTAAAATCTAATTTATCTGGTATGAGAATCACTACCCCAGCTTTCTTTGGAGGCCCATTGGCATGAAAGGTGCTTCTCCATTCCTTCACTTTCAGTCTGGATGTATCCTCAGGTCCCAAATGGGTATTTTGTAGATAACATATAGAAGGGTCCTGTCATTTTATCCAATCTGCAACCCTGTGCCATTTTATGGGAGTGTTTAGGCTGTTCACATTGAGAGTAAGTATTGAAAGATACGTTTTTATTGACATTATGTTGCCTGTGAAGTCCTTGTTTCTATAGATTGTTTCTGTAAATTTCTGTTCTATGACACTCTTGGGTTCTTTCTTCTTTTATAGAACTCCCCTTACTATTTCTTGTAGTGCCAGCTTGGTGGTCACATGCTCTTTTAAACCTTGCCAGACTTGGAAGCTCTTTATCTCTCCATCCATTTTGAATGTCAGTCTTGCTGGATAAGATATTCTTGTCTGCATGTTCTTCTCATTTACTGCCCTGAATATGTCTTTCCAGCCCTTTCTGGCTTGCCATTTTTCTGTTGACTGATCTGACATTATTCTGATGGACCTTCCTCTGTACGTAAGGAATCTCTTCCCCCTAGCTGCTCTCAAAACATCTTTTCTAAAAGTATGATTCATAAGTCTTGCAATCAAGTGCCTTGAGGTCTTTCTAGATTCATTCATCTTGGGGGGGGTGCTCTTTCTACCTCTAGGACACAAATGCTGGCTCCATTCCCCAGATTGGGAAGATTTTCATGGAGAATTAGTTTAATCTGTATCTTCTAGTCTTCTTCCTTTCTCCCCCCCCCCTCAGGGATCCCAATAATTCTGACATTGGAAGGTTTCATGGCATCATTTATTTCCCAAATACTGTTTTCATGGCTTCTCAGCTGTTTGTTCCAGGCCTCCTCCTGATCCTTTTTCTCTATCAGTTTGTCCTCTAGATCACTAATTCTATCTTCTGCTTCAGTTACCCTAGCTGTTAGAGTGTTTATATTAGATTGGATCTCATTGATAGCATTTTTAACTTCTTCCCCGGTGGCTTTCACTTCTGCCCTAATCAATTCTATGTTGCCACTAATGTTTTTCTCCAACCTAGCCATTGCCTGGATAATTGTTACTCTGAATTCCCTTTCTAACATACTGTTTATGTCCATATCCAAATATGGTCAAATAATCTTCGACAAAGTAGGAAAAAATATACAGTGGAAAAAAGACAGTCTCTTCAATACATGGTGCTGGGAAAATGGGACAACTATGTGTAGAAGAAAGAAACTCCACCATTCTCTTACATCATACACAAAGATAAACTCGAAATAGACAAAAGACCTCAATGTGAGGCAGGAATCTATCAAAATCCCAAGGGAGAACATAGGCAATAAGCTCTTCGACATCAGCCACAGCAACTTCTTTCAAGACATGTCCCCAAAGGTAAAGGAAACAAAAGTGAAAAGGAACTTTTGGGACTTCATCAAGATTAAAAGCTTCTGCACAACAAAGGAAACAGTCAACAAAACAAAGAGGCAACCCACAGAATGGGAGAAGATATTTGCAAATGACACTACAGACAAAGAACTGATATCCAAGATATACAAAGAACTCCTCAAACTCAATACACACAAAACAGATAATCATTTTTAAAAATCAGTAGAACACATGAACAGATACTTCTCCAAAGACGACATACAAATGGCTAAAAAACACATGAAAAAATGTTGATCATCATTAGCCATCAGGGAGATCCAAATCAAAACCACACTGAGATACCACCTTACACCAGTTAGAATGGCAGAAATCAACAGAACACAGATGTTGGAGAGGAGGTGGAGAAAGGGGAACCCTCTTATACTGTTGGTGGGAATGCAAGTTGGTGCAGCCACTTTGGAAAACAGTGTGGAGATTCCTCAAAAAATTAAAAATAGAGCTTCCCTATGACCCTGCAATTGCACTACTGGGTATTTACCCCCACAGAGGTAATGAAAATAGGGCCACCTGTACCCCAATGTTCATATCAGCAATGGCCACAGTCACCAATCTGGAAAGAACCAATATGCCCTTCAAGGGATGAATGGATAAAGAAGATATGGTTCATATATACAATGGAGTATTATGCCTCCATCAGAAAGGATGAATACCCAACTTTTGTATCAACATGGATGGGACTGGAAGAGATTACGCTGAGTGAAATAAGCCAAGCAGAGAGAGTCAATTATCATATGGTTTCACTTACTTGTGGAGCATAAGGAATAACATGGAGGACATTAGGAGATATAGAGAAGTGAGTTTGGGGAAATCAGAGGGGGAGACAAAACATGACAGACTATGGACTTTGAGTAACAAACTGAGGGTTTGGGAGATGGTGGGTAGGGGGTGGGGTAAGCCTGGTGATGGGTATTGTGGAAGACATGTATTGCATGGAGCACTGGGTGTGGTGCACAAACAATGAATTTTCGAACACTGAAAAAAAAAATTAAGTTAAATTTAAAAAAACAAAAAGCTTTTGCACAGCAAAGGAAACAGAAAAACCAAAGACAAAGGACAGAATGGGAGAAGATATTTGCAAATGACATATCAGATAAAGGGCTCATATCCAAAAATCTATAAAGAACTTATCAAACTCAATACCCAAAGAACAAATAATCCAGTCAAGAAATGGGCAGAAGACATGAATAGACATTTCTGCAAAGAAGACATCCAAATGGCCAACAGACACATAAACTGTTCAACATCACTCAGCTCAGGGAAATACACATCAAAACCACAGTGAGATACAGCTTCCACCACTCAGAATGGCTAAAATTAACAAGTCAAGAAATGACAAATGTTGACAAGGATGTCGAGAAAGGGGAGCCCACCTACACTGTTGGTGTGAATGGAAGGTGGTGTAGCCACTCTGGAAAATAGTATGGAGGCTCCCCAAAAAGTTGAAAATAGAACCACCCTATTACCCATCATTTGCACTATTGGGTATTTACCCTAAAGATACAAATATAGTGATCCGAAAGGGCATGTACACCTGAATGTTTATAGTAGCAATGTCTACAATAGTCAAACTATGGAAAGAACCTAGATTAGATGTCCATCAACAGGTAAATGGATAAAGAAGATGTTGTATAGGGCCACCTGTGTGGCTCAGTGGGTTAAGTCTCTGCCTTTGGCTTAGGTCATGGTCTCAGTGTTGTGAAATTGAGCTCTGCATTGGGCTCTCTGCCCAGCAAGGAGCCTGCTTCCCCCGACCTCTGCCTGCCTCTCTGCCTACTTGTGATCTCTCCCTTTGTCAAATAAATAAATAAAATCTTTTTTAAAAATGTGGTACACACACACACACACACACACACACACAAAGTGGAATACTATGCAGCCACAAAAAACCTGAAACTTTGCCATTTGCCATGACATGGATGGAACTAGCGGGTATTATGCTAAGCAAAATAAGTCAGAGAAAGCAATTATACAATCTCTCTGATATGAGGAATTTGAGAGGCAGGGTAGGTGTTCATAGAGGGTAGGGAGGGAAAAAAATGAAATAAGATGGGACTGGCAGGGGAGACAAACCATAAGAGACTCTTAATCTCAGGACCCAAACTGAGGGTTGTTGCGGGGATAGGTTGTATGGGTTATGGACATTGGGAAGGGTATGTGCTATGGTGAGTGCTGTGAATTGTGTAAGACGATGATTCACAGACCTGTTCCCCTGCAGCAAATAATACATTATATGTTAATAAAAAATAATAATTATCAAATGGAATAACTGCTCCAATCAAAAGACATGGAGTGAGGTAATGGATAGCAAAGCAAAACCCATCGATATGTTGCCTACAAGAGACTCATTTGAGACCTCTTTAGACACACACAGATTGAAAGTAAAGGGATGGAAAAGCATTTATCATGCAAATGGACGTGAAAGAAACCTGGGTTTGCAATACTTATACTGGACAACACAGACTTTAAAACAAAGGCTGTAGAGGCATCTGAGTTAAGTGTCTGACTCTTGATTTCAGCTCGGGTCTTGATCTCAGGGTTGTGCATTAAAACCTCATGTTGGACTTCACACTGGGCATGGAGCCTACTTAAAACTTTTTTTCTTTTTTCTGAACCACTTTTTTTTTAACACCACATACAAAAACTCAAAATGGGTTAAAGACTTAAATATAAGACTTGAAGCCATAAAACTTCTAGAAGAAAATATAAGCAGCAATCTCTCTGACATCAGCCTTAGCAACATTTTTCTGGATGTGTCTCCTTAGGCAAGGGAAACAAAAGCAAAAATAAGCTACTGGGACTACATCAAACAAAAGAAAACCATCAACAAAATGAAACTTACTGAATGAGAGGATATTTGCAAATGATATATCTCTTACCGGGCTGAATACCAAAACATATAAAGAATTTATGCAACTCAGCACCAAAAATTTTTCCGAAGAAAAAGTGGGCAGAATGGGCTGTTTTTTCAAAGACAACACCCAAATGGACAACAGACAGGAAAAGATGCTCGACATCACTCAGCACCAGGGAGATGCAGGTCAAAACCACGAGGAGCTATCGCCTCACGCCTGTCGGGATGACCAGTATCAGAAAGATAAGGAGTAACAAGTATGGACAAGGATGTGGAAAAAAAGGAAACTCCATGCACTGTTGGTGGAGATGGAAATCAGAGCAAGCACTGAGGAAAACCATCTAGAGGTTCCTTAAGAAATACTAAGGGGAGGAGCGGCTGGATGGCTCAGGCGGTTAAGCATCCAACTACTGATTGCGTCTCAGGTCGTGACCTCTGGGTGGTAAGATTGAGCCCTGAGTCAGGCTCTGTGCTCAGCATGGACTCCGATGGGGATTTTCCCTCTCCAAATAAACAAAATCCTTTTTTAAAAAAGATTTCATTTATGTATTTGACACAGAGAGAGAGATCACAAGTAGGCAGAGGGGCAGAGTGAGGGGGGAAGCATGCTTCCTGCTGAGCAGAGAGCCCGACTTGGGGCTCAATCCCAGGACCCCGGGATCACGACTGAGTTGAAGGCAGAGGCTTTAACCCACTGAGCCACCCAGGCGCCCCTAAATAAATAAAATCTTAAAAAAAATAAAGCAGAAACAAACCCCCATAAACACAGAACAAACTGATGATTGCTAGAGGGGAGAGAGGTGGTCACAGGGATGGGCAAAAATGGGTGAAGGGAGGTGGGAGGCATGGGCTTCCAGTTCTGGAATGAAACAGGCCCAGGGATGAAAGGCGCAGCACGGGGAATGCAGTCAGTGGGGTTGCGACGGTGTTGTATAGTGACAGGTCAGCTACACTTGTGAGCAGAGGGCGGTATGTAGGGCGGTCCAGTTACTATGTTGTGCACGTTTTCACGTAGGGGTCCGAGTAGCCATTGGCGTCCATGGCAGCCAGGTGGGCACAGAGCACAATGCCAACCAGCAGGCCCTGCTTCTGTGAGCTGTACTTGAGGGAGATCAGGATCCGACCCCATTCCTCCAGGGACTTGTCTTCGGTCTTGTCCACCGGCAGCTGCTTCTCCAGGCAGATGCTGAACGTTTTGGTGTGGTTGGCTTTCAGCTTCTTCAGGGGCACAAGCGTCTCCCCAATGAACTTGTTGTGACGGAATTTGTCCTCATCGCACACAGAGATCCACAGGATGTGTAACAAGGGACAAAGGGACAAAGGGACAAAGAAGTACACTGTATAATCATAAACGGAACAATCCAACAATGAGATATAACAATTGTAAATATTTATGCACCCAACATGGGAGCACCCAAATACATAAAGTAGTTAATAACAAACATAAAGGAATTAATCAATAGTAATACAATAATAATAGGGTGCTTTAACACCCCACTTACATCAATGGACAGATGATCCAAACAGGAAATCATCAAGGAAACAGGGGCTTTGAATGATACATTGGACCAGATGGATTTAACAGATATATTCAGAATATTCCATCTTAAATAGCAGAGCACATGGAATATTCTCCAGAATAGATCACATATTAGACCACAAAACAAGTCTCAACAAATTCAAAAAAGACTGAAGAAATCACCATGCATTTTTTCTGAAAACATAAAATGAAACTAGAAACTATCCACAAGAAAAATCTGGAATGAGCACAAATACATGGAGGTTAAATAATATGTTACTAAACAATTAATGGGCCAAACAAGAAATCAAAGAGGAAATCAAAAAATACATGGAAAAAATGAAAATGAAAACACAACGTTTCACAGTCCTTGGGATGTAGCAGAAGTGGTTGTCAGAGGGGATTTCATAGCAAATACAGGTTTACCTAAGAAGCAAGGGAAATCTCAAATCAACAACTTAACCCTACACCTCAAGAAGCTAGATAAAGAAGAACAAACCAAACCCACAACCAGTGAAGGAAGGAAATAATAAAGATTAGAGCAAAAACAAACAAAACAGAAATTAAAACAAAACAAAACAACAACAGAACAGATCAATGAAACCAGGAGCTGGTTTTTTGAAAAGATCAACAAACTTGATAAACATTTAGCCAGACTCATCAAAAAGATAGAAAGAGAGATAGGACTCTAATAAGCAAAATCAGAAATGAAAGAGGAGAAATAATGGCTAATACCACAGAAATACAAAAAAATATAAGAGAATATCACAAAAAATTGCATGCCAACAAACTGGACAGCCTAGAAGAAATAGATAAATTCCTAGAAACACATATAACCTCTCAAAACTGAATTAGAAGGAAATGGAAAATTTGACCAGACATCTTACTGTTGGGGCCAATTCCACATTAAAACCTGTCAAACCCCTAGGGCCTACCTGGGCCTACTTAGCCATAGTGACTCCATGTTGCCTAGGTAGACCTTTTGTTGTTTAATAAATGCCTCAGCAGTTACTGATGTCAGTTCCAGGTAACTGTTTCTAAAACACACTTGAAACAAGGCCATTTTGTTTAATAAACGCTTCAACGGTTGTTATTGGTTCCAGGTAACTGTTACTAAAACACAACACCTAAAACAAGGCCAGACAGGTGGAAACATCCAGTCAGCCAAAGCCACATATGTAGAGGTCTGTGGTTGTGCCCTATAAAACTAGCCTGCAAGACCAAGGGGTGGTCGCCCTCTTCGGAGGCGGCCCTGACCGGTCAGTCTGGTTCCCGATGCTTGGCATAAGAATAAAATTTTTGTTAAACCTTAATTCCATGTCAGTCTCGCTCCTTTGATAACAGAGCCAACATATGGGGGCTCGTCCGGGATCAAACAACGAGAACTGAGCCAGCATCAGAATTTCTGGGAAAAGCCTCCGGAGGTAAGATCTCCAGGTTTTATTGTGAGATCTGGTCTTTCTGGTTGTGGAGCTCCAGGGTATGGCCCACCGGGGAGAAGCTGGACGCAGCCATGCTCTCCAGGGCTGGAGTGGATGTGGGGACACCCCATCCCTCTTCTGGTAGATCACCAAGGGTTCGAGTCCCCCTGGGCAGTCAGGGGACAGAGAAAATCCCCACCAGCTGCTGGGTATGTGGCTGTCTTTGTCTTGTCTTTTTGTTGTCTGTTGTGTTGCTCCTTTATAGGGACTGAGAAAATCCCCACTGGCGAATGTTTGAAGGGGACCAAGAAAATCCTCACCAGCAGCAAGTTCTGGGTAAGGGCCACTGGGTGTATGGTTCTCTGTGTCTTGTCTTTGTTGTCTGTTGTGTTGTTTGAAATGTTTAAAGAAATGGGGCAAACAGGGAGTAAGGGGCCTATAACACCCCTAGGTCTTGTTCTCCAGCATTTCAAGGATTTTCAGGATAAAGCCACCCAGTCAGGTGACAAGGTTTACCCAGGAAAACTAAAAACACTCTGCCAGTTGGAGTGGCCCACTTTTTCCACAGGATGGCCACCGGAAGGAATGTTTGCCTTGGCTCAAATCTACTCTACCCAGAGTAAGGTCTTCAACTTCCATCAAGACCAAATACCATACATCGTGGCCTGGCGATACTTGGTGGAAGAGCCATTGTGGCTCAAGCCTCACCTTCCCCCTATTAACATAACCATTTCTCTCCCTCTAAGGCAAGTCAGATCACCGAAACCAGAACAAAAAGATGAGGAAAAACCAGGGAAAAACCATCCTACCTCCATCAGATGCAGAGAACATGGACTCTCCCCCTCCTTACCCATCCTCTAAACCTGACCCCCAATCCCGGGGCACCCTTACCAGTCCACCTCATACACGGTCGGGATCCACCTATGGGACTACTAAGCAGAAGGGCCACCCTGGTACTTCCCCTTCCCTCTACCCCCCTCTGTTGCCCCTTACCTCACCGGTTCCATAGGCACCAATGCTGCCTCTCCGTGAGGTTGCTCCAACGGATGGAAGGGGGCGCCCCCACCTAACCTATATCCCTTTCTCCTCTGATATCTATAACTGGAAGACCCAACATAAACCCTTCTCTGTCCACCCTCAGGATTTAATTAGTCTCTTGGAGACTGTCTTTCTTACCCACCAGCCCACCTGGGTGGATATTCAGCAACTCCTTATGGCTCTCTTTAATGCGGAAGAGAGGGATCGCATTATGCGAGAGACCCATAAGGTAATAAGTAAGCGACTTGGCCGGGACCTCAATCCCAGGTGAATGGAGGACTACTGACCAAGGGAACCCTCCGACTGGGACCCAAACTCTGATAAAGGTAGGGAGAGTCTACGTTTCTACTGCCAGGCTCTGCTGGGAGGCCTCCGTGAGGCTGCAAGGAGACCCATAAATTTATCTAAAATTAATGTGGTGACTCAAGATAATGATGAGTCTCCAGGGGCTTTTCTAGAAAGGCTTATGGAAGCCTATAAAATGTATAGCCCGATCGATCCTGAGATGCCCGAAAATCAGAAGGCAATAAATCTTGCCTTTGCCAGTCAGTCAGCCCCAGATATAAGGAGAAAACTTCAGAAAATTGAAGGATTTGAAGGGAAAAATTTGACTGAGTTAGTGGGAATAGCAGAAAAGGTGTTTAACAACAGAGATACACAAGAAGATGAAAAACAGACTAAAAAAAATGGTTAAAGTTTTAGCATTACATGAGGCAGGGAAGAAAAAAAGAGAAAGAGGTCAATGGAAAGAGAAAAGGCAGGTAGGAGATGATCAATGGAAAGAAAAGACTAAGTACAGAGAAAGCTGGAGGGAAGCCACACTGCTGCCAGAGGAGCTGGCTGACCACCCACATGACTGCAGGGAGGTTCTGACCCAGAACCACAGGAATAAGGCCGGATCTCAGAGCTAGATGGCCAATGGAAAGAGGTATGTGGGGGCTGCTGTGGTTTCTCCTGAACAGGAATTTTGGAAGGCGGCCCTGCCACACGGAACCTCGGCGCAAAAAGCGGAGCTGATTGCACTCACCAAGGCACTGCAGATGGCCAAGGGTACAACCGCCAACATATATACAGATAGCCGGTAGGCCTTTGCTACTTTCCATATACATGGGGTTATTTATAAAGAAAGGAGCCTATTAACAGCAGAAGGAAAAGGAATTAGAAACAAAGAAGAAATACTGGCCCTCCTCCAAGCTATTTGGGACCCAAAAGAGGTGGCCATTATGCATTGCCCGGGGCACCAAAAGGGGACTGATCTAGTTTCAAAAAGAAACCAATTAGCAGATCAAACAGCAAAGCAAGCAGCCAGGGAAATGGCTCAAGAACTGGTTACGCTCCGGGCTCCAGCCCTACCAGAAAAACCAGATTATTCAGAAGAAGATTTAAAATATTTATAAAAATGGACTAACTTAGACTATGAAGGGGATTGGGCTAAAACTGGTACAGGAAAGGTAATTCTTCCTCGAAGATTAGGAAAAAAAATTAGTAAACCAAATACATCAGAGCACTCATTTAGGGACATGCAAGCTTAAGGAACTCATGGGTAAACAGTTCCAGGTTTCTAACTTAGGGTGTATGACTCAGGTGTGGTTGATAGATGTGCTCAATGTCAAGCGATAAATGCGCAAAGAACTAGGATGGCAAGGGGGAAAGGAGAAAGAGGTAGGGAACCAGAAATTTATTGGGAAGTAGATTTTACAGAGATGAAACAGGGAAAGTATGGACACAAGTATATGTTAGTTTTTGTAGATACATTTTCAGGCTGGATAGAGGATTTTCCACCAAACATGAAACGGCAGGAATGGTAGCCAAAAAACTACTAGAAGAAATAATTCCTAGGTTTGGGTTGCCTCTCGCAATCGGGTGAGACAACGGCCCTGCATTTGTGAGCTCAGTCTCACAGGCATTAGCCAAGGCCGTGGGCACTAACTGGAAACTACACTGTGCCTACCGGCCCCAGAGTTCCGGACAAGTAGAAAGAATGAACCGGACTCTTAAAGAGACCTTGACAAAGCTAATTCTGGAGACTGGCGATGGATGGGTGGATCTCCTTCCTTTCGCCCTCCTTAGGGTGCGATGTACACCCTACTTAAACAAGGCTACCCCATTTAAAATAATGTTTGGGAGACCCCCTCCACTCTGCCCATGGCTACAAGAGGTTGCACTAGCGGAAATGAAAGATCAGTCTGTACACCAGTCACTACAGGTGCTCCAGTCTGCCTTAAAAAGAGCCCACGCAGGGATCCGAGCTGCCTACACTGATGCAGAGGCGGAGGTGGAACCACATCCTTACCGCCCCCAAGTGGGAAACTTGGAGCCTCGCTGGAAGGGACAATTCACTGTCATCCTTACCACCCCCACGGCAGTAAAAGTAGAAGGCATCAGGGCCTAGGTTCACGCGTGTCATGTCAAATGAGCTGAAAGCAAAGACACCCTCCAAAAATGGGAGCCACTACCAGTGTATCCCACCAACCGTGAACTAAAACTAAAACTCAAAAAGGTTTCATAACTTGGTCATTTTTAATCCTATTCCTACTCAGCAGCAGCCAGGGGACACATCATTGGCCCAAAACAGCCCAATGGAAATCAGAAAGACAGCGGATGGAACAACACTCAAGGTTAATAACACCCCAGGTCAGCCTGTTTTCACCCTCGATCTCTGTGATTTGATGTCGGAGATAAATATAGAATTGGTCAGGGGTAATGCCCCCTCTGGGATGGGAGACCGGTACCCAACTCAGGGATGTGGGGACCAGTCATATGAGTTTCACTTACAAAGTTACCAATTTTATGCCTGTCCTGCTAACAGGGAACCTAATTGTCAAGGGGCAGGGGAATTTCACTGTGCAGCTTGGGGATGTGAGACAATAGCCCCCTGGACACACCATGACGCATACATTGACCTCGTCTGAATTAGACCTCCAATCAACTGGGAAAATTGCCAGGTCGGAAAATATAACCCCATACAGATCACAGTAAAGTTATGGCAGTCGGGGTCATTGGGAAACGTTAATTGGGAGGCAGGAAAAACTTGGGGTTTAAGACTGTAAAAATTAGGGAACCACCCCAGCCTATAGGGCTGAACCCAGTTTTAAATCCTCCCAAGCCACTAAAACCAACCAGACCACCCGCTACCGCAACCCTAAAAGAAACTGTCATGGAAAATAAAAAAGAGAATGTTGGCAGTGAAAACAGCGCCGCCAAAATTTTACTCCCACTGGTAAATTCAATGTTTAACTTTTTAAACATTTCAGACCCTAATATTACTCAAGACTGCTGACTATGCTTAAACCCCCAACCCCCATATTATATCAGAGTAGGAGCCAATCTTACTATAGGAACTCAAAAGGGACAGATTAAAAATGAAAGTTCTTATGACTCTTGCGAGTGGGGAAAGGTACCTAGACTGACCCTAAGGGATATAAAAGGAAAGGGACTTTGCTTTGTGACACAAAAAGGAAAACAAGCTTCCCCATATAGAAACCTTTGTGAGACCATAGTAGTCCCTACTGCCTTCGCTAACTTCCTTAAGGCCCCACCGGAGCCTGGTTTGCTTGCAGTTCAGGACTCTTGCCGTGCCTTAATCTTGCTTTGTTCCAAAACTCCTCCTGGAACGAACTCTGCATAACTGCCCACATTCTTCCCCAAGTAGATTAT
The DNA here is from genome assembly GCA_004024625.1 of Mellivora capensis. NCBI lineage: Eukaryota > Metazoa > Chordata > Mammalia > Carnivora > Mustelidae > Mellivora > Mellivora capensis. The sequence goes on along the minus strand of PISX010033974.1, from coordinate 1,993 downwards.
TATGGAGGACCTGAGGGATTCCAACACCTAACTGCAGGAATAGAACGGACAAAGCATGCGGTCCCCATCCTGGTTCCAGCACTAGTTATGGCAGGGCTAGCGGGGTTCACAGCAATAGGAACCGCAGCTTTAATAAAGGAAAAAATGGATTTTGAAACTCTTGGGTCCCAAGTAGATGCTGACCTACGTCACATGCATGAAAATATAGACAGACTAACTGATTCTTTGAGCTCTTTAGCCGAAATAGTAACTGCAGAATAGAAGAGGGCTTGACATACTATTCCTAGAAAAAGGGGGGCTTTGTGTAGCCCTGGGAGAGGAATGCTGCTTCTGGATAAATCATACTGGAGTCATCAAAAACAGTCTGGCAGCCGTTAGAAAGAGACTAGATGAGCACAAACAACAACGCGGGAACTCCCAGGGGTGGTTCAAAAGTTTGTTCAACTGGTCTCCATGGATGACTTCCCTAATATCAGCAATTGCAGGCCCCCTGGTTTTATTATTACTAATGTTACTTTTTGGCCCCTGCATCATAAACACCCTAATGTCATCTGTACAAAAGAGAATTAGTGCAATAAGGATGTTAGTCCTACAAGCTCAATATAACCCCTTACAACAAGATGATATGGAACTAACTGAAAAATCAAGGTATTGACTAATCTCCAAACACAAGGGGGGAATGTTGGGGCCAATTCCACATTAAAACCTGTCAAACCCCTAGGGCCTACCTGGGCCTACTTAGCCATAGTGACTCCATGTTGCCTAGGTAGACCTTTTGTTGTTTAATAAATGCCTCACAGTTACTGATGTCAGTTTCAGGTAACTGTTACTAAAACACACTTGAAACAAGGCCATTTTGTTTAATAAACGCTTCAGTGGTTGTTATCGGTTCCAGGTAACTGTTACTAAAACACAACACCTAAAACAAGGCCAGACAGGTGGAAACATCCAGTCAGCCAAAGCCACATATGTAGAGGTCTGCGGTTGTGCCCTATAAAACTAGCCTGTAAGACCAAGGGGTGGTTGCCCTCTTCGGAGGCGGCCCTGACCGGTCAGTCTGGTTCCTGATGCTTGGCATAAGAATAAAATTTTTGTTAAACCTTAATTCCATGTCAGTCTCGCTCCTTTGATAATGGACCCAACATTACCAACAATGATATTGAAGCCGTAATCAAAAAACTCCCAACTCAAGTCCAGGACTAGATGTCTTCACATGTGAATTTTACCAAACATTTAAAAAGAGTTAATATCTACTCTTTTCTAAAAAAATAGAACAGGAAAGAAAGCTTCCAAATTCATTCTATGAGGCCAGCATTACCCTGATATCAAAACCAGGTAAAGATTAAAGTACAAAAAGAAAAGTACAAAATATCTCCCATAAAATAGATACAAAGATCTTCAGCAAAATATTAGCAAACTGAATCCAACAATACTTAAAAATAATCATTTCTCTGTAATCAAGTGAGATTTATTCCTGGGATGCAAGGGTGTTTCAATATTTGCAAATCAATCAACATGATACAGATACAACACATCAATAACAGAAAGGATAAAACCATATGATCATTTCACTGATTACAGAAAAAGCTTTTTTTTTTTTTTTTCAGAAAAAGCATTTTTTAAAAGATTTTATTTATTAATTTGAGAGAAAGACTGAGAGAGAGCATGAGAGGGGAGAAGGTCAGAGGGAGAAGTAGACTTCCCTTGGAGCTGGGATCCTGATGTGGGACTCAATCTTGGGACTCCAGGATCATGACCTGAGCAAAAGGCAGTTGTTTAACCAACTGAAGCCAAGCAGGTGCTCCAGAAAAAGCATTTGACAAAGTACAACATCCATTCATGTAAAAACAAAATAAAACAAACAGACAAACAAACAAAAAAACCTCAACAAAGAAGGTTTAGAGAAAACATACTTCAAGATAATTAAGGCTGTATCTGAAAAACCCATAGCTAACATCATACTCAATGGTAAAAAGCAGAGCTTTTCCTCTCA
>PISX010033973.1:0-14497 GCA_004024625.1 Mellivora capensis | reverse complement strand
CCTTACTTCCCTCACTCTCTCCCTCTCCCCCCCTTCCCCCTCTCTCCTCCTCCAGGCAGCAGCCAGAGCAGGCACTGGGGAAATCAGAGTCTCCCCACAGCAAATCCTGACAGCCTCCTGGTGCTCCCAGCACACACTGCACGCCTCACCCATGGTTGGGTCCACGGGCGCATTCGTCGGGGTCCACCGGAGGAATAGGACCAGAGGACATGTGTGCATAGCTGTGGAGGTGCCAATCCTAGATCTGCAGGGAAGGAGGCAGGACAGAGACCTGGGGAGAGCCGATGCTGTATCTTGAGTCTGTAGGCACAAATTCCCCCCTGCTGGGGACCTCAGTCCTTCCCCCAAACCTTCAGCCTTCAACTGATCAGGCGAGGCCCACCCACATTCTGGAGGCTAATCTGCTTTACTTGCAGTCTATTGAGTGAAATGTTAGTCTTTTCCCTCCAAAAATAGAAAACTCTCTTCTACAACTCCTATGGAACCCTCCATGGGCCCTGAATGGGCAACAAAACTCTTGAGAAAAAGAAAAACAAAGCTGGGGTGTCTCACACTGATTTTAGAACTTTCTGCAAAGCTACAGTAATCCAAATGGTGCCTAAAGACCAACACAGAGGCCAGTGGAATAGAATAGAGAGCCCAGAAATAAATCCTCACTTCATGGTCAGAATGTGTCTGCCAAGGGTGCCGATCCCATCCCACTGGGGATGGACGGTCTTTTCCACAAGGTGTGCTGGGCAGCTGGGTCTCCCCACGTGAAGGAGAGAAGTGGGGGCCGTGCCAGGCCTCATGTACAAAACTTAGCCCTGAATAGATCAAAGACTTAAATGTAAGACATAAAACTATAAAATCCTGAGAAGAAAACACAGGGGACATTTGTGACATTGGGTTTGCCAGGACACACAACCTGGACTTCACGAAGACAAAGCCTTCTGGGCGTCAGAGGACACCTTCGAGAGAGTGAAGAGGGAGCCCCCAGGGTGGGAGAGAATATTTGCCCATCACACATCTGGTAAGGGATTGACATTAGAATATAGAAAGAATTCCTAAAACCCAACAACAGCAACATAAACCCCGCAACAATTTTGATTAAAAAATGGACCCAGGACTTGACTAGACACTTCTCCAAAGAAGACATACAGTGAACGGTAAGGACTTGAGAAGATGCTCAGTGGCTTCTATCTGCACCTCTGTGACAGACGGAGGATGGACAGAATGTGGGGCGTACACGCAGCGGGCTACGCTCAGCCTCAGAAGGACGCGACTTCGGACCCCGGCCTCAGCGTGGACGAAGCTCCGGGACTCGACGCTGAGGGCAATGAGCCGGTCGTCATCAGATGCCGCGTGATCCCACCTACCCGGGGGCCCCAGAGCCCTCGGGCTCCTAGAGACGGAGCGGATGGTGGGCGCCAGGGGCCGGGCGGGATCCGTGTTTAGTGGGGACAGAGCGTCCATTTGGGAAGACGAGAAAGTTCTGGAGGTGAACCCCAGCGGCGCTGACAATGGTGTGAGTGTGCTCAGTACCCCCGAACCGTCCACTTAAATTGTAAGCCAAGATGCCAGTTTTCGAGTTATGCTTATTTTACCATGATTTTAAAAGGGTTCCTCGCACCTGGAAAGCACCCTGCAGCAACATTTACACTAGTTTTGAGGCAACGCTGGGCACCATGGCCTTGCCAGGTCGAGACATAAGATGAACAGCACAGAGATAGAGGCCGGAGGAGGCTGGGGTCCCAGGGGGACACGGGGGGGGGGCTGCGTCTGCAGAGGCCACAGGGAGATGCCCGTGGGCATGCGGCCCCAGCCTCCCGGACGGCGCTAATCCTGCTGTCTCCCAGGCCGGGGCCGGCGGCTCTGGGCACACGGCCTGCACAGCTCCGTCTGTGTGCTCGGAGGCTCACTCTGGCCAGGGGTGCCCTCCTGTCCCTGCACCCCCACAAAGCCCTAGGGGAGCCTGGGGGCCAGTGAAAGGGGGCAGTGGGCAGTGGGGAAAAAGCACATGAGCTTGCCAGCCAGCCACCCCATCCCTCACACCCCACAGAGGTATGTCCTCATGGCCAGTGGCCACGAGTCTGCAAGCCACAGAACATGGTCCTGACTTCCTACTAGAGGTGATGCTCTAGGGGCGTCCTCAAGGCCAGCTCTGTGTTCCTGTGGCTGATGGGATGGCGTTGAAAGCCCAGGGGCCACCAGTCGGCTCCTCCCCCAATCTCCCCCAACCTCACCTGAGCCCAGAAACGCGTCCTGACCTCTACTATACTTTGGGCCTGCCACGGGTCCAGCCCCTGGGGCCACGTGCCCGTGTGCTGTGCCTGACAGCCACGACTTCCCGTCCTCTGAGATTTCTCCCCAAGGGTCTGGCCCCCGAGGACCTCGTCCTTCCCTGTGGCTCCATTGTACAGCCTATAGGCCGACCGCCACAGGGGCCCCGCTAAGAATGATCGCTTCTCTTTTAATTGAATGTGAAAACGCGTTCCGTCCAGCGGCACCGTTCTTATTTGGGGTTGAATTTCAAGTAAAATAAGAATTAAAATTCTCGGCGCTGGCTCATCTGCAATCATGAATCTCATCTCTGCCACACGGTGAGTCACGCGTTCGAGAATAGTCATGCTAATGGATTCAGAAATGTAATTATATTGATAATTGGGAACATAAATTAGCTGCTTCTTCTGTGAGTCTGGATCTAAATGTTAGTGGCATGTGTGCGTGCACAAGCGCCTGTGTGATGTATATGTGCATGTGTGTATACACGTACATGTGGTGTGCCCGTGCACATGTGTGAGTGTCGGGGTGCACGTGTGTACGAGTGTGCGTGTGCACAAGTGTGTGTCTGGTGCATGTAATGTACGTGTGCACGTGTGTATGGGCTTGCGTGTATGATGTACGTGCATGTGTGTACGCGTGCATTTGGTGTGTGTACGTGTGCACGTCTATGCACACAGTGCATGTGTGATGTACACATGCATGTGTGTATGAGTGCACACTTGGCACGTTGGTGTACATGTGCATGTGTGCACAGGCGTGCATATTTGGTGTGTGTGCACGTGGGATGTATGTGCGGGTGCATGTGTGGTGTGCATGTGCGTGCACCTGCCAGCCGGCATTTACTGAGGGAAACTTCTCTCACCGCACCCTGATATAACCTAGGCAGATCAGAGTAAACACGCAAGACTCCCTCCCTCGTCGGACGGGGCCCGGCGTCCAGCCTCATTTCTTCTCAGTGCCAGAGGGTGGGACTCGGGAGGTAGGTGCAGGGAAGACAGGAGCCCTCCCCAGGGAGCCGCTCGGGGAGCTTGTGCAGATTCTGCTGTTTGGGACAGAGTGACGAGTGATGGCCCCAGGCCGCGTGGGCTTGGCCCTGGGCACTCAGGAGGGCGATCTGATGCAGCCCCCGGGCCGTCCTGGACTTGCCCGGGGCCCTGCCCTCCTGCCCTCGCACCTCTGAGGCCGCATCCAGCCGGGAGGACGGCAGTGAGCGAGAAGGTGGCTGGCGCTCTTGGTTGCCAGGCAACATTCTCCAGGGCGATCCAAACCCCAATTCTGTTCAGGCAGCAGCACTGCGCTCTGGGAGGAAGGCTCTCCCCCGCCCCCAGCTGATTCTCAGTCCCGGGCAGCCGATCCTACAACGCAGTCAGCTGTGCCGATGACCGGGGACCCCTGACCCCAAGGGCCAGCCGTCCGGGGGTCAGCCGTCCGGGGGTCAGCCATCAGTCATCACCCAGCCTGGCTGATGGGGATCAGGCAGAGACCGCCAGGGGCTGCTGGGAGACCGCGCTCTTGAGAAGGGGCAGGAGGAGAGGAGGGGCTCCCTGAGGCTTTCTGACAGTGACACCCAGGGATGGCCGCAGGGTCCCTGGAGAAATGTTCCCCTCAGCCCGCCCCCAGCCAGCTGCTTTCACAGTTATGGATGAGAGACCATTAATCCCTCATCCTTCTAGCTGCTTTTCCACTGGGCTCTGTTCTGGAGCATGTTCAGATGGGTCCAGGCGTGGAGAGCGTTTCCTCCAAAGTTAGGGCTTATCACCTGGAAAGCTACGTGGTTTTCTCATCTTGTCCATGTCACCACTGAGGCGGCGCTGGCCTGGTCAGGTGGGCTGGGGAGAGCTCCCTCCTCATTTTCTGGGAAAGGCTCATGTAGGATGGGAATTCCATTCCTGACAGCCTCTCCCCACAGCCAGGGGTGGGCCAGGAGCATTCAGCTGCCACTTGCTCGGGACCTTGGGAGGCCTCTCCTCCCATCCCTGCTACACGAGGGACTTGGAACGTCTACACCCTTCCTGCTGGCAGCACCTTCCAAGTCTGGTTCAAGGATGGCTTCTTGAAGTCATTTCTGCAGAGCTCAAAGCCTCAAGGTCAGGCCCCTCACGAGCTGCTCTGAAAGAAGACATTTCTTCTGAGAAAGAGAGGGGTTGTGCCCATGATGTTGCTGGGCTTCTGGGCCCAGCAGGGGGTCTTGGAGGCACAAATGTTCCCAGAAAATGCAAAACTTCCTTTTTGTTGAAATTAAGCAAATTAAGAAGTGGGTCTGTGTGTCTATCTGCTGGCACAGCCACACAGACCTGGTGCCCACAGAAGGGTCTCTCTCATCTCTGCATCCCGTCCTGGTGCATCTACATGTCTCTCGGGCACAGACCCACTCACCAGCTCTGTCTTGGGCCTTCCTGGATGACCTAGAGGCGCTTGGCCAAGCATCTCCAGGCTGAGCAGAGAGCTTTCCAGGTCCAGCTGGAACAAGTGGCTCCCTCCCTTCCTGTATGGACTAACGCCCGTCCTGAAGACCTGCTCTGGTACTCCCTCATGCCCCAGCTCTCTGGAGAACTCCCGCTGCAGAAAATATATATTTTTTTGTCGAGTCTTGATTACTCAGCAACCCCACTACTTTGTTGAAAGCCCAAGTCATGGGGGTTCCTTGGCACTGACCTGGCTACTGATCAGGGGATGGGGCACTGAGGCTAGGGCGTGGGCACAAAGGCATCTGGCTGTGTACCAGGCCGTGTAGACCCGAGGGGGCCAGCACCAAAGGCAGTACACATTATTTGGGGTTATGTTCAACTGCATCTAACAAAAAGCTGACTATAGCAGGTTAAGACAAGGAGGGCAAATTGGTAGCACAAGGTTCAAACAACTGCTTGAGGATGTCCCTGAGACCTCAGACTCGCTTCTTGCCCCATCATATTTAATGTATGTCTTTTTGACTTCACGGGCACAAAATGGCTGCTGAACCTCCATGCATTACATCTATATTCCAAACAGGAAGAAGAGACAACCCTTAAGTCAGAGAAAAACAAAAAACAAAACAAACAAAACAGCCTTCCCAGATATCCCCAGGACATGTCCCCTTTGGCTTCAGTGGCCCATATACACTGGGGAGAAACCAGGATGGGACAGAGCATGGAACCAAACTACCCACTGAAAGGGGCCAGGTGGGCAGCGGCCACGAGACAAAGTGGGGAGACCAGTGTGGGAGGAACTGCATTGAGTAAATGAAATTCACATTTTTGGATTTATTTTAAAAATTAATAGATTTGGGGTTTTTTTAGAGCAGTTTTAGGATTACAGAAAATGGAGCAGAAGGTACAGAGTTCCCCTATGCGCCCCTCCTCAACAGGTTCTCCTATAGTTAACATCTCCCACTGGCGTGGCATCTTTGTTGCAACCAATGGAACCGTGTTAACACATTGTTACCAACGATCAGCTCCGCTCTGCTGTGCACAGTCAGTGGGTCTGGACAAAGGGATGACTCTGCCAGGACGGCGGATGAGCTCTGCTGCCTTATACATGTCCCGCCCATGTACTAACTCTATGTTTACAAAGCCCCACGAGGAAGGGGGTGTTACTGAACCCATTTCACCAAGAGGAAACTGGCACACGGAGGTGTGAACCAGGTCACCCCAGGGACACGCGGGCAGAGCCAGCATCGAGTCTGTGTCTGCCGGCTAGTGGGAGAGCCTCTGCCCTGTGCTGCCTGGAGTCACAGCGGGGGTCCCCTCCCTCCTGCACATTGTCCCCCCACCCCCAGGCACCCGTCCTACAGCTCCCCGCCAGGAAACAGCCCAGCCCTTCCTGATAGAGAGAAGGTGTCACAGCCCCGTCTCTCTCCTGCAGAGGTGGGGCACAGAAATATTTCGGGTGCGATCTTATTGTTCTCTTCTGCGGCTCCAGCCAGCCTCCTCCTCCTCGGAGGCAGGGCAGGCTTTGCTGAGTAAACATTGTCCCTGACAGTTGCATCAACAGCGCTTCGTCTGTAATTATTACGCTTAGTCCAGGTATAATTACCCATAATTCGAGGAGGGGAGGAATCCTGTATTTGCCTTGCAATTTGCAGAACCATCCTGAACTGATGCGCCGGCTCTTACTGCAGGGAGCCTCCGCAGGGAGCGTGGGGGAGGAGTGCAGAATGTGGGGTGCATGGAGGGCAGCGTTTCCCAGCTGCATCCTGCGGGGCACTCTCAGGGGGTGTCCGCGGTCTAGACTTGGGGGTTCTGCTGGAGCTGTCCCCAGGGTGATCTGGCCAAATGTCCTGCCCTCCCTGTCACAGCGGCTGCCTCCATCCACAAATTGTGCGACAGGACAACTGTCTGAGGGGACTGTCCCACTTGCAATAAGAGAAGCTTTCTGTGCAGTTGGACAGAACAGGCCAGCTCAGGGTAGGCCACCTCTGCATAGGAGGACTTGCTCCTGGCCTCTGGTTGTGAAGGGAGTAAGCTTGTGGGCTCCCGAGGCCTGGCAGTGGTGGGGGGAGGGGAATGGTAGGAGAGGATGGCCTTCAGGCAGTGTGTGCTCAAGGTGCCTCATTGGGAGGATGTGGCTGCGCACGTGTGTGGAACCTAGGCCCTCCAGGATGAAGGCCTGGGTGAGGGGACGAGTGGGGGCTGTTCTGGTAGAAAAGTCACCTCTGGGCCCATTTATCAGACACAGAAGCTTTTTAGCAATTCGCACAGACAACCCACTTTAAGAGCCTGGAATGAGAAGATGTGGAGAGAGCAGGGAGGGGGAGGCATCCCGTGCAAGGCAGGCTCTGGGCATAGCTGGGGCACCCCTGCCTTGGCCCTGTCACCAGGCCTGGCACACTGGGAGGCTGGAGGGCATCTCCTAGTCGTCCTCCCAAAGGACAGTCTGGGGCCACTGGCTGGGCATGGGTGTCAGGGGGCCGTGCATGTCCCACGTGCAGTGGCATCACCTCCGCCCTCCGCCCGCTTCTGGAGCTGGCTCTGCCCTGTGAACAGACCTCTCTGCCCGCTGCGCTTTTGGGGGGCAGGAAAAGCCTCAGGCACCGTGAGCCCTGTTTCTATCCCAAGAGCAGCTCAGCTCATACTGGGTCCGGCCCAAAAGGGCTCAGGCCCCTGACAGTCTGAGCTCCAGGCTCCGCTTTCCCTAGGAGTGGAGCCACGCTGTTGGGGGCTCCTCTCTGCCGCTCTCAGCCGGGCCCTCTCCTGGGCTGGCTCCCTCCGCAGGCCTGGGAGCCTCCAAGCATCTCTCTCCATAGCAGCTGCAGACACAATGGTCACACCTGACCTTGCCTGGCCGGGTCTTGTCCCCTGTCCTGGTCGTCACTCCACCGTGGGAGCAGAGAAGGGGACACTGAGGATGGGAGCCAGCATGTCATGAAAGAGGGACACTCACTGGGTTCTCATTGGCAAAAGGAGCAGGTGTCTGTTACACAAGGGACAAGGTCAGGCGCATGAGTGAGGGGTCGCCGGAAACAAGGGGAGGATGAGATTCCCGAGCTGAGAGACGGTCACTGCCGTGACCTGGGTCTGGAGCTGCAGCCAGCCTCCACTCGCCGGACTCCAGGGTCAGGGGGGAGCCTGTCCCATCTCTGTTCTACTCCTTCCTGATGGTCCTACTTCCCGATGCCCCCTGATGACAGTGTCCCTGGGGCAGCCCCAGGGGCTCCCTCCACCTTCGTCCCTCTGCCAGCCAAGGACCAGCAGAGGTCAGGAGCGGCAAGGAGACGGTGATTCTCCTTCCCGGCTGCCCCAACCACCCTGGCCACCGGGGCTCCCTGGCTGAGCCAGGCCCGAGAGCATATTCATTAAGACCAGGCAAGCCTCCTGGTCGCTTAATTATGGGCTTCATTAAAAGGGAAGATCAATAGCCAGGATAATAAAAGCCCACAGATAATGGAAAAAATTAAACCGCTTTGTCCTAGGTGACACGAGAGATGTCCTGTCTGATGAATCCTTCCTTGAAGCCACGCTTCCTGGCTCCTCCATATGGGCAACTTGGGTTGAATTAAAAATGATTGTGTACCTGGTATAGTGTCAAGACCACCGACAGAAACTTTGCTCCGCTCTGATGGTGGCTCCGATCTGGGGACAAATCCCTTGCTCTGGGACCACTCCCCGCGGAGGGAACCACAGAGAGCCAGTCTGCTTCGCCAGCGTCTGAGTGGGAACTGCCCTCATACCCCTCCTGCATTCATTCAACAAACACCGGTACCTGGAGATGTGGTGGTGGGTGGGGTGTACAATTGGGTTTTCGTGGGCCTTCCAGTCCAGCAGGAAGGAAAGATACTCATTGAGTGGTCATAGGGTTACATTTCTTTTTTTTTTTTTAATTTAAAGATTTTATTTATTTATTTGACAGAGAGAGAGAGATCACAAGCAGGCAGAGAGGCGGGCAGAGAGAGAGAGAAACAGGGTCTCCACTGAGCAGAGAGCCCGATGCAGGGCTCGATCCCAGGACCCTGGGATCATGACCTGAGCCGAAGGCAGAGGCTTTAACCCACTGAGCCACCCAGGTGCCCTACTCAGGGTTACATTTCTACAGACTTTGTAAGAGACGCAGACCTAGGGAGACGGACGCTGAGAGGACTCTTTTCTGGCTCATCTGTGTCCAGCTGGGACATTTCCCAGGTCAGATGTGGCCTGAGCAAGATTTCTGATGGGGAGAGGTCTGCCCCACAACGTCCAGCTTCCTTTCTTGGCTGTGTTTTCTCCCTCTGCACCTGTATGGTCCTAAGGATGGCTTCCCACCTGGGAAGGGAGGACATCGGACTGGCCATCTGGGAATCAACCTCATCACAGCTGATTGGCCAGGATGTGCCACATGGTTACACCTTGCTGCAAGGCATTCTGGGGAATGTAGTCTTCATCTGGCAGCCATGGACCCGTGGGTTCTGTCGCCAGGTTGGGGACTGAGAGGGCCAGTCTAACGCAGTACAGCCACAGAGACCAAGCCTTATGGAGTGTAGGTCTGGAAGCTTGGCATGGAGGAAGCCAGGGAGATAAGAAAGTCAAGGTGTGGGTTGGAGAGAGGGGCTTAGCGAGACCCAAACAGAGGCTCACCTGCCATTCCACAAAGTCAGATTTCATGGGTTAATATTATAGCTTCTAAGAACTGAATTCTAACTGGGTTACCACCACTTACCACCAAGAGCCTGGACAGATATGGGCCGATGGGGTCAGTGTGGTGCTGAGACCCCACTGACCCCTCTCATGACTCCCAGGGACTCACCCTCAGTCGCCCCTACCCCAGCCCCACAACTCAGAGCGGCCCAGCTAGATCTGCGTGGGCTTCCTGCTGGCCGGGGCCTGCTGACCCCGTACGAATGTGATGTTGTCCCCTCTCAACGGTGCTCCCATGTGACCTTCCTCTGCACCAACCAGGCCCCTGGAAAGCTCGCCTACCGGCAGCCGTTTCCACCTTTCAGAACAATTTCCGTTCTTCCAGAATCCCCAGGGTCTCTCCTCTAGGAGGAAAGCACTTGGCAAGGCGCCTCTTTCCTTCTTTCCTTCTTTTTTTGGTTTGTGTTTTTTAAAAGACTGAAGGCAAGCTGTCATGTGTCACAGCAACATATGAAAGGAAGCACATATTTTCCACACACAGTCGCTCCCCATCTCAGGCCCCAGGAATGCAAAGTTTTAGAAGGTAAACAGCAACGGATCAGAGTCAGAACGTTCCAGATGGCGGGGCTGCACCGGCTCCCTCGGAAGCTGGAAACTGCCCGGCCAAACAGAGGCTGCGTGAAGGGCCAGAAACACAAGTCACCAGCATTTCTGTCTCCTTGTGGGCATGAAGTAGTGGTGTGGGCTGGTGCTCGTGCCTGGTGCCCTCACCCCTGCTTGAAGAGGGTGAAGTTGTGAGTGGGCCACGCAGGTCCCTGAGCGTTGGGCAGTGGTGGCTCTGGGTGGCCCAGAGGGGAGGGCGGGGGCTCCATCTGCGTTTGGGTAAGAGGGGAGACCAGATAACGGTATGCAACTCTATTTTCAAATAGTGACTGTGCATCAGAGACCCCGAAAGCAGCCACCGTTTCCAAAGCTACGTTTCTATGTGATGGAGGAAATTCACGTGAGACTGACCGTGCATCCTCTGTCCCGGGCGGGAGAGTTGCCAGCGATATTTCTGGTTGGGGGTAGGTACGGGGCGCGTTGGGGAGGAAGAGGGTCCTGGGCAGGATCTTGAGGCCAGACTTCAGGGACTCCTTCAGGACAGGCCTGGCCCCACGCGCCCTTGGGGGGGGTCTCTTCCCCAGCACGGGTCTGTGTCACATAGGGTCACAGACCAACTTAACGAGATAAATCTGAAATCTGATCACAGCAGAGAAGGAAAAATGCCCTCTGTGGAACTAGCCTGTAGCATTCATGGTCCGTTGGCCTCGAGTGCCAGAAAAGCCACGAACCGGCAGGCAGAGGGGGGGCTGTGCTGGAAGTCTTGTCCAGGACAAGAGGGTCCTCCAGCCCTGGGGTCTGGTGTCTCAGCACTTAGCTCCCTCCTGCAGCAGGCCCTCCCACGGACTTGCTCCCAGAGCCTGTCACTGGCCCGCCTTGCTCTCATCCCCCGTCCCCTGCGCAGAACAGAAATCTCCGGGCAGACGCAGGCCACACGGGGTTGCCTGGTAGGGATGATTGTGGACATGGAGGCCACCAGCGTTTCCCGAAAGCGTAGGGGCCCAGAGGAGGAGGGTCGTGTTCTGTGCCCACACCCCACATGCCATTCTTACACAGTCCCTCCCACTGCGTCTGTGCCCCCCTGGTCCCCGGGAACCAGCAGTAGCATCCCCATGACGGTGCAGGGACCGGCCCTCAGCTGCTCCTCTGCACATTCCTGCCCCGTGACCCTGCACTGAGGGGTCAATGCGCCTCAACTGGGACAGTGGGAGCACGTGTCCCCCTGGATGTGTGACCCCTCCAGACACAAGGGGAACCCTGGGGATGGCCCCCACTGGACGTGGCCAGGTGCCCCCTTGGCCCCCATGGACAGGAGCTTCGCTGAGTCGGAGCCAGCCTGGAGGGCTACACTGCGGCAGACACTCGCTCCCTGGGCTGCTCTGGAGCCCTGATCAAGCCGTGCCTGGACCCAGCATGCCCCCCATTCCCAGTTACAGGAGCTAACAAACCCTGTTTATTCTGCTCAAGCCCCTTCATGCTGGGTTTTCTGTTATTTGCCACAGATAAAGTCCTGACCAACCAGCACATATTGACTTAGGGCATTATATTAACAAATGCAAAAGAAGCCCACTGTGCGGATAGCCACAACTATGAAATCTCCGGGGCTTAATACAGAAAATGTTTACTTTCAGCATTAAAATCTCGTGCTGCTGTCCAGTGGAGGTCATCAGGGGCTGTTGGCAGGAGCAGGGTTGGCCTGTGGCTCTGTCCCTCCTCTCAGCCCCGAGAGCCTCTCCACTCAGCCACGGCTGGGGACGGAGCTGGGACAGAGTGGGGATCAGGTCTGGTCCTGGAAGGGAAACCCATCATTTTTGGTCAGAACTCGGTCACATGGCTACACCCTGCCGCTGGGGAGTCTGGGAAACGTAGTCCAGCTGTGTGTCCAGGTGGAAGAGGGGAGAAGGTGGGCTCTGCCTAGCTCTGCAGCTCACCTGCACACATCGTGGGTTTGCCTCTTACCAGAGGCTGGGCTGATGCTCAGAGCTGGGCCACAAGCCCTGGCCCCTTCTCCACCTTGAACATGAGCTGGCTGGGCCCCAAGCTCATCTCCACACAGCCCTGATCATGCAACATTGCACACCTGGGAGGCTTATCAGTTTGATAGGAGCAAGCAGCAGGTTCTGGGAACATCTGGGCAGGCTTTTAAGGAGACATTTAAGATTTGGCAAAGGGAAGCCGTCCCACCGGTGAGCTGATAGGTCCCCTATTTCCAAGTGCTGTGTTGGAGCAGCCTGTGGGCGCCGTCCGGGACCTCCGCGGCTGTCTGGAGAGGGGAGGCGAGCTTAGAAACTGAGCCTGGGCTGCTCTCAGGATCACCATCTAATCACCGCCTGTCAGTAGGGCCACAGACCCCGAGGAAGACCGTCTCTCTCGGGGGAAGCCAGATTTCATGCTGTTTGCCGCAATCCTTCCTCCTTCTCCGGGGAGAGACAGTGTGGAAGGAGAACACAGGCTCCAAAGCCCCAAACCTGCTTTAGACTCACATTCTTCTCCCATTTATTTATTTATTTTTCTCTTCCTGCTTCACCTCCTTCTTCCCTCCTGCCCTGGGGGGGCGGTGGGGAGGGGGAGGACAGGAAGGAAGGAAGGTTTGGACGCCAGGCATGGGAAATGCTGCGCCCCGAATACTGGCAGGGAGAGAGGACGTTTGCCTTCACCCACTTGACAAACGGTTTGAGAAAGAACATGCAGCACTTGTTCAATCAATGCCCCTTATCCCCTCCAGCGTCTCTCTTGCCGGGAGACTGAGTGTAGTGCTGAGGCCCTGGGGAGAAGCACGGACAAGGGGAGAAGGGAGGAGGGAGTGGTCGTGCAGGGGTTCCTGTGGGATGTGTGGAAGGGTAGGGACCCACGGCTCTTGGCTTAAGGACTCAGACATGGCAGGCAGCTCAGGGTCTGGGGGTCTGGGTAACCGTGTGGCAAGAGGAGCCATGCACAGAGAGGCAGAACATCCGGGATCTTTTCCTTCCTGTTTCTAATTATTTGCAGGGTCTGCAATTGGGTCGGTCTTCAGGAATTAGTTTTATCTATGAAATCAGTGCTCTCTCTGCCTCGTTCGCCATGGGGGTGATCTAGACCTGAAAGAGATCCGTGTGGGGGCCCTTGTCCTGCACACGTGTGTGTCAGCTCACTCGTTGTGGCCAGTGTGTGTGGACTGTGTGAAGCAGGACAAATTCTCTCTCCCTCTCTCAAATTGTCACCCTTAGACGTTGCAGATGTGAAAATCTGATGCTTGTCCAAGATCACCCAGCTAGTGAGTGAGGGCCTGGGACCAGCACTTCTGAAGCAACAGGAAAAGCTGAAGCCATCTGGAGAGGGTATCTTGGTCACTTGAAGCTGAGGGAAGAGCGTGGTCAGGCTCCCCGGCAGAAGGGGCAGGAGGTGGAATGGGGCACAGATGTCTCGCCAAACTCACGCCCTCGGGAGTAGGCAGGAGCCTGGGGGACTCGCTCACCTATGGCTGTCGTGGTCTTTGCATGACTCCAGGGACAGAGGGGCCGGGATGGTTTCTTGGGCACTCCTGTCGTGCCTGCCTCTAGGGCTGTGTCAGGAGGTCTGGCCTTAACTCACAAGGAACAGGTACCCCTTGCTGTCTGTCCCCAGAGGGCATGGTTGTGCTTGGATGGTGAGATGGACACTGGGGTAGGGAGAACATGCTCATCATGGTGCCCAGGAACCCCAAGCAGAGGACCTGGCATAGAGCTGGGGGGTGGGCCGAGGGCAGAACCGCACCCTGAGCGTCCACTGCCCACAGGCGCTGAGGAGGCCGCTGGTGGACAGGGTTTCCTCACGGACGTAGGTGCGCTTACCTGACGTTTCCTGGAGAAGGAAATTGAAGCTGAGAGGATATAGTGACCTCTGAGCCCTGCAAAGGCCAGGCAGGGCTGGGACATCTCCAGAAACATCGTCCAGCAAAGGAAATGAATATGAATGCGCCAAGACCATTCTGATTATAAGCAGCAGAAACCCAGATGAGAGTGGCGGACAGAGCAGGTTCATTGGTCTTGAAGCTGGATTCAGGCTCAGCTGGGTTCAGGGGGTCACATGCTTCCTAGGGTCCCTGTCTCTGCTGAGTTCTTCATTCTCCGCTGGGCCTCGGCGGCCAGGGAAGGTGAACCCCATCAGCTCCTTACCCGTGACCCACAGGTGTGTAAGCGTCATGGGGGGAAAGCACCATTTGCCAATCTTCCACAGAACAAAATTCAAAGAACTGAGTTTCATTGTTGTGTGTTGGGCCATGTGTCCAGCTGCAAACCAGTCCTTGGACTGGAGGCGTGGGAATGTGCTAACTGGCCGGATGAGTAGCGGGCTATTTCTGAATCTGGGAGTGGGGGCTCCCCCACGCCAATCAATGGACTTAGAATAGGCGACTCCTCAAGGAAGCTTGGAGAACAGGTGTGTGAGGAGGAGAAATGGGTGCCCAGCCAAATAACAGACAGTGGCCACAGAAACAAATGGTGTGAGCCTCCTTGCACAGCTGTGAACCCAGGTCGCACTGCGTGAGCTCCTTTCACCAACGCATCTTCTTCAGCTCTGTGCAAGGTGGACATTCTTAATGCAGGTTCCAACTTCACTGCCACCCAAGCCACGTTTAGCAGCTCTGA
>PISX010033972.1:0-14514 GCA_004024625.1 Mellivora capensis | reverse complement strand
CGGGTATTCATCCTTTCTGATGGAGGCATAATACTCCATAGTGTATATGGACCACATCTTCTTTATCCATTCGTCTGTTGAAGGGCATCTTGGTTCTTTCCACAGTTTGGCGACCGTGGCCATTGCTGCTATAAATATTGGGGTACAGATGGCCCTTCTTTTCACCACATCTGTATCTTTGGGGTAAATACCCAGTAGCACAATTGCAGAGTCATAGGGAAGCTCTATTTTTAACTTCTTGAGGAACCTCCACACTGTTCTCCAGAGTGGCTGCACCAATTTGCATTCCCACCAACAGTGGAAGAGGTTTCCCCTTTCTCCACATCCTCTCCAACACACGTTGTTTCCTGTCTTGCTGATTTTGGTCATTTTTACTGGTGTGAGGTGGTATCTCAATGTGGTTTTAATTTGTATCTCCCTGATGGGTAGTGATGATGAACATTTTTTCATGTGTCTGATAGCCATTTGTATGTCTTCATTGGAGAAGTGTCTGTTCATATCTTCTGCCCATTTTTTGGCAATCTATACTTTTAATGCCATTCCCATCAAAATTCCACTGGTACTTTTCAAAGAGCTGGGGCAAATAATCCTAAAATTTGTATGGAATCAGAAGAGAACCGAATTGCTAAGGAAATGTTGGAAAACAAGAATAAAACTGGCGGCATCACGTTACCTGTTTTCAAGCTTTACTACAAAGCTGTGATCACCAAGACAGCATGGTACTGGCATAAAAACAGACACATAGAACAGTGGAACAGAGTAGAGAGCCCAGATATGGACCCTGAAGTCGATGGTCAAATAATCTTTGACAAAGCAGGAAGAAATATACAGTGCAAAAAGAAAACTGTCTCTTCCATAAATGGTGCTGGGAAAATTGGACAGCTATATGTAGAAGAATGAAACTCGACCATTTTCTTACACCATACACAAAGATAAACTCAAAAAGGATAAAAGACCTCAACATGAGACAGGAATCCATCATAATTCTAGAGGAGATCATAGGCAGTAACCTCTTTGATATCAGTCACAGCAACTTCTTTCAAGATATATCTCCAAAGGCAAAGGAAACAAAAGCAAAAATGAGCTTTTGGAACTTCATCAAGATCAAAAGCTTCTGCACAGCCAAGGAGACAGTCCACAGAACAAAGAGGCAACCCACGGAATGGGAGAAGATATTCGCAAATGACAGTACAGACAAAAGGTTGATATCCAGGATCTATAAAGAACTTCTCAAACTCAACACACGCAAAAAAGGTAATCATATCAAAATGTGGGTAGAGGATATGAACAGACACTTCTCCACCGAAGACATACAAATGGCTATCAGACACATGAAAAAATGTTCATCACTAACCATCAGGGAGTTTCAAATTAAAACCACATTGAGATACCACCTCACACCAGTGGAATGGCCAAAATTAGCAAGACAGGAAACAGCGTGTGTTGGAGAGGGTGTGGAGAAAGCAGAACCCTCTTACACTGTTGGTGGGAATGCAAGTTGGTGCAGCCACTCTGGAGAACAGTGTGGAGGTTCCTCAAGAAGTGAAAAATAGAGCTTCCCTATGACCCTGCAATTTCACTACTGGGTATTTACCCCAAAGATACAGACGTGGTGAAAAGAAGGGCCATCTGTACCCCAATGTTTATAGCAGCAATGGCCACGGTCGCCAAACTGTGGAAAGAACCAAGATGCCCTTCAATAGACGAATGCATAAAGAAGATGTGGTCCATATACACTATGGAGTATTATGCCTCCATCAGAAAGGATGAATACCCAACTTTTGTAGCAACACGAGTGGGACTGGAAGAGGATATGCTGAGTGAAATAAGTCAAGCAGAGAGAGTCAATTATCATATAGTTTCACTTATTTGTGGAGCATAACAAATAACATGGAGGACATGGGGAGATGGAGAGGAGAAGGGAGTTGAGGGAAATTGGAAGGGAAGGTGAACCATGAGAGACTATGGACTCTGAGAACAACTTGAGGGGTTTTGGAGGGGCACAGGGTGGGAGGTTGGGGGAGCCAGGTGGTTGTTATTAAGGAGTGGAGGTATTGCATGGATCACTGGGTGTGGTGCAAAAACAATGAATACTGTTACACTGAAAAGAAAAAAAAATCACTGAAAAAAAATCTTCTTTCTTTTATTCCTAAATTTCCAGATGTGGAATACCTTGTCTACCCTTCCTAAGGAATCCCCTCTGGGGTTGTTTCCCTAAAATCATTAAAAACTTCCAGCTGGGACTAGATACTTGGCTTAAAGTCTATTTTCTACTTTAATACAGCATAACCCCAATATAAATTAGATGACCTGGAGATCTATGGCTATGGCTATGGAATGGCTCTCTTAATCAAAATACTCTTTTCCAACTGAGTTTATATTTTCATTGCCTTAGTAAATGATGTGAGGTTCCTATGTCAAAGCTTTCTTTGAATTTGATCATCATCCTGACCTTTATTTTGCTTGCCATATGCTCTTTCTATTGCCCCCAAAGACACCTCTCTCTCTCCAATTTTTCTGACTCGGACTTCAACCCTGCTGAACATCCTCTGCCTTTCCACTTGCCTATAGTCAATCCTCCCTTGGCAACTCTGCAACCTCCCATTTCCCCTCTTTCCCCTCAAGACATTTCAGAACCCCCATTATCCTCAAGGCCTTGCCTCAACATCCTGATCTTTTTCCCATCATGCTTCTGGCCATTTTTACCAATTTTCCAATGATCCTGCCACCAAATTCCATCTTTATGAGGTGCCTGGAGCAGAGGCATTGTTCAAGTCCATGTTCCCTTCTCCATGACAGATCTTTATCATATAGAATCTAAACTTGGTTCTTTCCCTCAACCAATCCCTCTAGGTTCACTAAGCAATTTGAGTATCTCACCCTTTCTTATGATTTATCCTGGAAAGACCTCTATGTTATTCTTTCCACCTGTACCACCCCAGAGGAAAAGACCAGAATTTTGTCCAAGATTACTGAATATACTGATGATATGAACTGCAGACAACCTGCACAATAGGCTCCCAGCAAATCAATAGCTCCCATAGCTGAGCCCAGTTGGAATTATCAGCTCTCCTCTGGAACAAGGTCAAAGATGACCACATGGTCACTTGCCTTATAGAAGGTATGAAAGGAGCAACTTCTAAATAGGTCAGTTATGAAAGGTTAAGGAAGATCGTCCAAAGATGAGATGAAAACCCTGCCCTTATTCTCACTTACCTGATTGAGGCTGTATAAAAATTCACCATTCTTGGGCCTAACTCTTACAAAGGAAAATCTCTCCTGGCTATGCATTTCATCTGCCAATAAGCTCCAGACATTAGAAAAAAAAATGAAACAAAACACAACTTCAGAAACTATATAAAGGCCCTCAAACTCCTTAATCTGAACTACTAGACCCAACCTTCAAGGTTTTTCACAGAAGAGAGGAGGATATCAAAGGAAAAAGAGACAAGAGTATCAAAAAATGATCTCAGACTTATCTGATCCTGACTACTGTCCTTAATGGAGCTATTCAGGAAAAATCTTACCCTATTAGCTTAACCCGAACATTCCACAAGCCTCCCTGAGAGCTTGTTACACCTACAGTAAATGGGGTCACTGGTCTAAACAATATCCCAATAAAAACCATCACTTGAAACCCCCTTCCCCTCCTGTAAGCAGGTTGGCCACTGAAAGAGTGACCAAAGTAGGGGGAGTACCACTCAAAATCTGTCTTAGGGGCCCAAACAAGGGGCATCAGCCATATTCCTGGTGGCAGATCTCTTGGGACTTCTCTAAGACAGGTACTGACACATCCCAGGATTGGCAAAGGCTCCCTTACATGTCATCTCTATCTCCATGGCTGAAACCAGAGTAACTCTCTATTAACACTGGAACAAACTACAGAACTTACCGAGAAGTTTCCAGACACTCTTTTTCATCCTCCACATGTGTCAGGATTTACAGTGTTCTTTCTCAACCTCCAGTTACCCCCACTTTTCTCATGTGCTCCAGGAGATCAAATCTTTAGCCATTCCTTTCTTGTTTGTCCATGCTGTCTTTTCCCCTTCCTGAGATGACTAGGGATGTCACCATTAGGACTAGGTACTCACCTTCATCTGCACCCTATCCATCCCCAATCCCAGTTCCTGGGACTCCTTACTGAACCAACAAACCTTGTTTCCACATCACTCTCTCCAGGTATGACTTTGGTTCCCACACCCATGTGGGATATCTCAGAATCAGTTAAGACTGCTCAATTTACCCTCATTACTATATGCCTTAAGGATTCAACTTGTTTCCTTTCAAAACCCTAATATCATCTTAAAGCTGTGTCCTTGTGAGGTTTATAACCTCGTGTTTCCAAATCCCTTACACTAAAATTAAAACCTACTAATTCTCCTTACAATATTCCACTCCTTCCACTCAAAAAGCTAGATGTTTTTTAGACTAGTTTAGGATCTCATAATTATCAATGAGGCATTTGTCCCCACCCACCTCATTATTCCAAGTTCATACACCCTTCTCCACCATTCAACCCTACACCATGTACTTCACTGTCTTAAATCTTAAAGATGTATTTTTCACTATTCCCATCTCCCCAGAATCCCAAGACCTTTCCACCTTCACCTGGGCTGACACTGACACCTGATGCTCTCAACAGTTAACTTGGAGTGTTTGCCAATAGGGTTTTAGAGATAGCCCCCATTTCTTTGGACAAGCTTTGACCTCAGATTTCTCCAATCTCTCCCTCCCAAATAGTACCCTTATCTAATACATAGATGAACTTCTCCTCTGTAGCCCCTCTTTTCCCATTTCTATTTCTGGCTTCATCACACTCCTAACCTTCCTAAACAACAAAGGTTCTAGATTGTCCTTCCCCAAATCTCAACTTAATCTGCAATCTTTCACATGCCTGGGAAGCTCTGGCATTCAGAACAAAGCAGTCTGCTACCAGAATGTCATGCTCCTGTCTATTTTGCAGCTAGGTAGGGACAGCTCTATGACCCTATTCAGCAGGAAGTATTTACAGAATAATGACCTTCTCCCATTTTCCCAATCAGGAATAATTTCAAATAGAGAGGAGGGAATAAAAGGGTTCTATTCAAAATCCCTTCCCCGACCAAGCGATGCAGACAAAACTCACAGTTGTAATTGATCCTAACTTTTTGTTTTTTTGTTTTTCTAGGTCATAGGGCCCCACATTCTCAGAAAATATACCACAAGACATATTCTCTAGCTGGACCACATCCCACATCCTGGAAAAGCCCCAGACAGAGCCCTTAGAAAAACTTGCCTCCTTCTGCTCTACCTGGCTAAAAGTCAAACCCCTACCCACCCCTACCCCCCATGAACACAACAGAAACTCTCTTAAATCCTTCAGAAACCTTTAAAAAGCCCAGTCTTACAGAAATTCCTGGCTGACATCCCTCTTGGATGATATACTATATATATATATATATATATATATATATATATATATATATATAGTATATCATCCAAGAGTATATATATAGTATACATATACATATTCATATACATATACATATACATATACATATACATATACATATAGTATATCATCCATATGTATCACATATGGATATATGGGGTGTGTGTGTATGTGTGTATATATATATACATATACGTATATATATGGATATATGGGGTGTGTGTGTATGTGTGTATGTGTGTATATATATACATATACGTATACACACATACACACACACCCCATATATCCATATATATACGTATATGTATATATATATACACACATACACACACACCCCATATATCCATATGTGATACATATGTGATACATATATCACATAATATCACATATGATATTCATTCTCCTCTCTTGGAGAGTGAATGAGCTCTGTTCTGCTTGTGGTTTTAATCTTTGAAGAATTCCTTGTCACCCACATCACAGGCCATCCTAGCAGTGCATGAATGCAAGCTTTTGAAGATTTTAGCCATGTCGCTATCTGAATGACAGAAGTCAGATTTTATTCAACTAGTAAATGTCTATTGATTTCCAAGAACATATGAGACTCTATGTGAATAAAGGCATGATAACTACCCATAGTTTAATTTCAGTAGTTAGAGAATACAAATATTCATAAAAGATAACTAAAAATACAGAAACCAAAATACAATTAAATTATTTCATAAAATTTTCCTAAATAATGCTGCTACATTATCTTTAGAAAATATTTAATTTATATGAATGTTTGACATTAAATCCTCAAGGATATGGTGACTGCACCTTGCAATTTCTGTTCAAAAATTGATCAGTAATATAGATGCAAAAGACACACAAACATGTGTAACATAAAAATATTTATTCAGTGCTCTTAAAAGGGGCATTTGGCCCGTTTGGGATTATTTATGGAGTTACTCGAAGAGAATGCTGTCTGGAAAAAGTTTTATAGTGAATCCAGACAAGAGAATTGGCCAATTATGATACTTGTAATCTTTGCTTATTGTTCCTATGTGATTCTTGCAAAGAGATGATTTTACCTATTGATAATTCAGGATTACTAAAATCACAGTGAGTATTTTTTCAGAATCAGAAGCATATTTTATGGAATAAATGTGTGCCAGTGGCTACAACACAAATGATGTTTGTGTCTGGCCCCCTCTAGTATTTCCTGGACAAATCCAGCACTCTCATTCTCTGAGAGGAGGGTCATCTTCCCAGCATTTTCTTAGAGCTGTGGCCACATCTTTATTCCTCAAACTGTATACGAGTGGGTTGAGCATTGGGGTGAAGATGGTATAGAAGGTGGATACAAACTTGTCTTTCTCTGGTGTGTGGTAAGAATGGGGCAGCACATTTGTGTAGAAGTCTGCACCAGAGGAAATGCTCACCACCAAAATATGGGAGGAAGAGTTAGCAAAGGCTTTATGCCAGCCTTCAGCAGAATTCATCCGATGGACAGTAAGCAGGATGCATTTATATGAAACAGAGATGATGGATATAGGGATGAGCAGCATTAGCACACAGCAGGCATACATCAGAGTCTCATAGAGTGATGTATCATCATATGACATTTTTAGTGCTGCTGGAATCTCACAGAAAAAGTGATTAATTTCTCAGGAAATTAATCAGTAGGGTAAACTCATGGTGAAGGGGGTCAGCATGAATCCATCTAAGGAGCCACCAACCCAGGAGCCCAAAACCATGAACAAACAAATCCTGCAGTTCAAGAGGAGAGGATATCACAGGGGTTTGCACACAGTCATGTACCAGTCAGAGGCCATGAGGCCTAGCAAAAAAAATTAACCCCCAATTAGGGTTAGGTAGAGGAAGATCTGAAGTATGCATCCCAAAAAGGAGATGATCTTTTCCTTGGATAGAACATCTTGCAGCATTTGGGAAGAGTTATGCAAATGTAAACTGTGTCCATGAAAGCTGGCTGAGTAAAAAGTACATGGGTGTATGGAGGTGAGAGTCCACATGGATGAGCAGAATCATGATCACATTGGCTGTTACAGCCACCAAAAAAGTGGAGAGGACCACTGCAAAGATACCAGGAATGCAGGATGTGTGATGAGGCCCAAGAGGATAAAGTTGGTGGCGTTCTGGAGAATGGCCTTCATGCTCATGCCACATGGTAGCTCCTGGGGCTCCAAAGGCAAAATGTTGCTAGGTTAATTAAAAATTGATATTTGGGCAGGGCCAACTATGGATAATATGTCAGAAGCAGCATGGGATAAAGGAAAGATTATAGAACTCAGAATAATTATTTTAAAGATTTTATTCATTTATTTCACAGACACAGAACACAAGTAGGCAGAGAGGCAGGCAGAGAGAGAGGAAGGGAAGCAGGCTCCCTGCGGAGCAGAGATCCCGATGCGGGGCTCGATTCCAGGACCCTGGGATCATGACCTGAGCCGAAGGCAGAGGCTTTAACCCACTGAGCCACCCAGGCGCCCCCAGAATAATTTTGAATTGTAGTTTCAATTTTGGTACAATTATGGTCTATGTGATATTAGACAGATAAACTATAACACTTTCATTATCTGTGAAAGGTAATCATAGGTCTATATCTTTGTGGGCTGGGCATGAAATATAAATATAATAGTTTATACAAAACCACTTTAAAAATTTGCTTTATTTTATTCTTTATTTATATTCTTTATAAGCTTATTAATTTAGATTACATATTTCCTGAGGTTGGTAACTGCACCTTCCCCTCCAAATTGCTTTGCAACAAAAATTCAAGGGTTGATTGAATTTAAGTTTTTCTCTGCAGTGAAGATTATTACATTGTTAAGATCATACATAGACATACATTTGTGATTCATAAATTGATAGAAAATAAAGATGAACCCGATAAATCTAGATGAATTTAGTATTGGGTGCTGCTATTTATTATTATTTTTAATGATAAATTATTATTATTATTATTATTATTATTATTATTACTTTTGAGAGAGATAGGGAGAGGGAAGGACAGGCAGAGGGAGAGAGAAAATCCCAAGCAGGTTCCACATCCAGCACAGAGCTCAATGTGGGGCTTGAATTCACAACCCTGAGATGCTCTGAGCTGAAATTGAGAGTTAAATGCACCCACTGAGCCACCCAGGTACCCTGGAGTGTTTGTTATTACTAAACAGCTTTTTGAATGTTTAGGACATTAGGGATTAACAGGTAAGTGCTACTAACTTAAACTGAGGATCAGGGTAAGTTGGGCTATGGTAAGATGTGCTGCCAAAGAAGTTCACCTTTTTAGGCATAGGTAACTTAAAGCAGTTGGATCCTTTTTTCTCATGGGATAACTTGGGATGAGGGATCACTAGTGAGGATAGTAATGAACTGTATTCCACAAGGAGGGGTTTGAGTTCATCATCATGGCAGTCCTTTTTGTTGCTATTGTGGAGTAGTATGAGAATTTTGAACTGAATAGGGGCTCATATTATTCTATGGTGACCTGAGCCTCTCTAAAATTATTGGTCAGCCAAAACATTAACATAATTTTTTTCTGATAGGGTGGAATTCTGAATATATTAAAATGTTATATTATCCTAGGAATCCATAGCTAGTTTACTTTTTCATTCCTTAACATTTATTTTTGTACTGTGTTACTGATCCTTCATGTTTATAAGTAAAGGTAATTCCGGATGGGAAAATGATTTCTGAATTTAAAGGGAAAAAGAAATAATACTATTAAAAGTTCCTTGAACTAATTCTGCTTTTTATTTTTGAGAAAGTTATATGAGTATTTTTTGGATATGTTCATGCATATTGAGGAACGAGTTTATTATTATTATTATTATCATATTGTGTTTTTCCTCTTGTATTTCAGTGACAGACTTACTGAAGTTTATTTCTATAAAATGTATTGGTCATCAATACTATAAATATACCTGGATTTTTGGTTCCATAATAATGAAATTTGTAGCCTGTGAAGCATTGAAAAGGAATAATTATCCCTTTATGTGGAAACAAAATGAATCAGGGCAATGGAGAGACTTCTTTTTCTTTCTAAATGTTCATCAAAAATGGATTTATATTATGAGTAATATTCTAAACAAATAAGTAAGATCCAGAGGGGGAAAATAAAATCAATTTTGTGTTACCCTACATTTATTACACCTTATCAGCTAAGCAGGATAAAAACAAGTGTCTGGTTAGTTAATAAACAATACCTGGTATCTACCCCAAATATAGCGATGTAGTGAAAAGAAGGACCGTATGTACCCCAAAGTTCATAGCAGCAATGTCCACAATAGCCAAACTGTGGAAAGAGCCAAGATGCCCTTCAACTGGCAAATGGATAAAGAAGATGTGGTCTATATATATATAATGGAATATTACTTAGCCATCAGATAGGATGAATATTAAATTTTGCATCCACATGGACGGGACTGGAAGAGATTATGCTGAATGAAATAAGTCAATTATCATTTGGTTTCACTCACTTGTGGAACATAGGAAATGACATGGAGGGCATTAGGAGAAGGGAAGGAAAAGTGAAGGGGGGAATCGGAGGGGGAGATGAAGCATGTGGACTCTGAGAAACAACCTGAGGGTTTTAGAGGGCAGGGGTTGGGGGGATGGGTGAGCTTGGTGGTGGGTATTAAGGAGGGCACACAATGGCTGGAACACTGGGTGTTATATGTAAACAATGAATCTTGGAACACTACATCAAAAACTAATGATGTATTGTATGGTGACTAACATAACATAATTAAAAAATAAACAATACTGGATATCAACTGTAACTCTCAGCAAATTTGATGAAAGTCAGCTACTTCTGCCTTCTTTAATATGCAGAAGATTTTTTTGTGACATGCACAGGTCTCATTAACAAAGTGACAGAATTTAAGATATTTCAACTGAAATTGTGTTTTAAGGTTTTGCAATGAAAATTGTCTAAGAAAATAACAAATTACTTTTGAATCAAAATATGGGGAGATGGAGAGGAGAAGGGAGTTGAGGGAAATTGGAGGGGGAGATGAACCATGAGAGACTATGGACTCTGAAAAACAACCTGAGGGTTCTGAAGGGGCGGGGGCTGGGAGGTTGGGGGAGCCAGGTGGTGGGTATTATGGAGGCCATGCATTGCATGGAGCACTGGGTGTGGTGCAAAAACTATGAATTCTGTTACGCTGAAAAGAAAAAAAATATGGGCCACATAATTTATTTTATATGAACACTCAGATTGAACTCTACAGAGCATTGACAGGGGTAAATCACTCTTTTTATTATTATTATTATTATTTTCAATTAGCCACCATATAGTAAATCACTCTTATTGCCTCACATCTCCTTGATTAAGGAATGAAAAATTTTCTAACATTTTAAAAAAGATTTTACTCATTTATTTGAGAGATAGAGAAAGAGAAAGTGAGCACAGAGGGAGAGTAAGAGGGTGAAGCAGACCCCCCACTGAACAGAAAGCCTGAGGCTGGCTTGATCCTAGGGCCCTGGGATCATGACCTGAGTTGAAGGCAGACACTTAACTGACTGAGCCACACGGGCATCCCACATTTAGATCCTTTCTTAGTGTATATCCTAAAATAAAAGATTATGAGAGTTGAAGGAAAGATATAATTTTAAACCAAATTTCTTATTTCAAAAATAACCATACACTTATTGCATTAAAAAAATGGATTTAGTTTACATGCTTGTGTGTGTGTGTGTGTGTGAGAGAGAGAGAGAGAGAGAGAGAGAGAATGTGTATAGGGAACAGAACTTGCCAAAAGAGTAGCACATTAAGAGATTTAGGATATGTTTACTTTGCCAATGAATCAACTATATAAAATACTAAATATACTAAATATATAAAAACTAATGTGACACATGGTCAAAATGCACAATTAATATTATAGATATTTGGAATGGCAATTAAACAGTGGCAATATATACATCATGAAAACAATATTTTATGGTTAACTTTTGTTTACACCACCTCTTTGTATCTAATTTTGATGTCGGTGTTCACACTCTCGCTTAAAGTAATGTGTTACTTGGCTTATTTACACATATAAGAGTCCAGATCATTCCCCATCAACTAACTTTCCTCCACTATCATTTTCCTCTACAAGGCTCTCAGGTTTTTTCCACTCCCCTCCCAAACTAGAGATTTTTTTTCTTCCATAAAAAACAAAAACAAGACAAAACAAAGCAAAACAAAACATTTTATCTGCATGACCTCATACTCAGGCCTTTCTGATGTTTGAGTCAGAAAATATCCTGACCCACAGACTGTTAAGTTAATACATGGAACTTGGGGAAGAACCAGCCAAAAGTGGAAAACACCGTGAACAGAAGCTTTGGATCTCTGCATTAAAAAAAAGGAAAAGTGAGTTTTGTAAGGGGTGTTGATCCTTCTTATGGTCTTCCATATGAGGAGAAGTAAAGAGATGTAGGAGGAACTGTGTGAAGGGTGCCAGCTGGTAGAAGTGGCACATTTCAATAAAACAGGTCTGGAGTTGTTCTTGGAGAAGCTGCAGAAATTCAGGTAGTTTGTGACCCTCACAGCTTCTCGTAAGAAGAGAATTACAAGTGACATTATACAATATTTTATCAGGAAGAAGTGTTGTCCATGAAAGAGAAATATTGAAACAGTCCTTTCTGATAGCCTGTATGTATGTATGTGTATATATATAAGTTTTCTGCATATTAGAATGTTTTGGCATGTTAAAAGCCCTTCTAACTATGGAAGGACTGCCCCTTCCAGGGATAGCCAAATCTTGAGAAATAGCAACGGGCTCAGATAGAGCCATGTTTTTGATATGAAAACTAACCAATACAGACTCAGACCTCCTCTATCTGGCATGTACATCCCTAGATAAAATATTTCCCTGACTTAATCTTTCAGAATTAGGTATGAGGCAACTAGAGACCACAGTAGAGCCAAACAAAATTACGTGAATGAGCCATTCCTAACCTGTTTCCCTCATGTTGCCTTATCTATCCAGCAGAAACTCAAATAAAAGCTATGGCCTAATGCTTTCTCCTCACTTTTCCCATTTGTTACTTGGTGCTGTGCCATGCTTTCTTTCTCTAAGAACTGTAAGTAAAATACACTTTTTTTTTTAAGAACTAAACTTGGCTTCTGTCTCTTCTTGAGGCTGTTCCTGGCTGACATTTAACATATCTCACTTTTCTCCCAAGCATTCTCCAAACATTTAACCACACCTACCTACATATAAAGAGGGTAATCCTTGTCTTAAAAGTATTCAGAGGGAAATCCATTCTTCCGCTGTGTTACTAATATTTTACACCTACACCCTAATGTCTGAAAACTCCTCATAATGAATACTAAGCACTCTCTTTCAATCAATCAGCTCTTAAAAGTGATTTTCCTCTTCAGTGAATCTATCCATGTCTTTCCAAACTATACCAGATTTCCTTTAGTTTCCTATATTTCAAACTAAATATCCCCATTCCAATAATCTAGTTGCCAAAAGTGAATGCATAAATTCATCATTTTTAATCCTTTCTAATATCTTTCTAGTAGTCACAGAGTGATGCTTAAAGAATACATCCCACTCTCTGGGAAATGTTTTATCTTGTTTCCATGAAAATCTAAGATCCTACCTCAGAGCAACTGAGTCCAAGCCTTACTTTAAGGTAACAGTGGAACAACAGATTCCTTAACTACTTGGATATGGAGGTGGGGCTAGTTCAAAATATTTTTCATTAATAATGGATTTCAGCACCTTGCAGAAGGAATCCCCAGGCTGTCAATTAATCTAAATTTATAAGATTTATCTTGTTCATTATGAGAAGGTCAACAAAAGCCCATCCCTTTTACTGGAATGTGCATTCTTTTCCCAAGTAAAAGGTTGTAATTATTTCTTTTTCCTTATTTATTTTTTATAAACATATAATGTATTTTTATCCCCAGGGGTACATGTCTGTGAATCACCAGGTTTACACACTTCACAGCACTAACCATAGCACATACCCTCCCCAATGTCCATTACTCCGAAACCCTCTCCTATTCCCCCTCCCCCCAGCAACCCTCAGTTTGTTTTGTGAGATTAAGAGTCACTTATGGTTTGCCTCCATACCGATCCCATCTTGTTCCTTTTATTCTTTTCCTACAACCCCAAACCCTATGTTGCATCTCCACTTCCTCATATCAGGGAGATCATATGATACTTGTCTTTCTCTGACTTATTTCACTAAGCATGATACCCTCTAGTTCCACCCACCTCATTGCAAATGGCAAGATTTCATTTCATTTGATGGCTGCATAGTATTCCACTGTGTATATGTACCACATCTATTTTTTAATTTTTTTTTAAATTTCTTTTCAACATAACAGAATTCATACATAGTTTTACACTACACCCAGTGCTCCATGCAATGTGTCCCCTCCACAATACCCATCACCAGGCTCCCCCAACCTCCCAGCCCCCGCCCTTTAAAACCCTCAGGTTATTTTTCAGAGTCCATAGTCTCTCATGGTTCATCTCCGCCGCCCAATTTCCCTCAACTCCCTTCTCTCCATCTCAACATGTCCTCCGTGTTATTTGTTATGCTCCGCAAATAAGTGAAACCATATGATAATTGACTCTCTCTGCTTGACTTATTTCACTCAGCATAATCTCTTCTAGTCCCCGTCCATGTTGCTACAAAAGTCGGGTATTCATCCTTTCTGATGGAGGCATAATACTCCATGGTGTATATGGACCACATCTTCTTTATCCATTCGTCTTGGTTCTTCCACATCTTGGGGCATCTGGGTTCTTCCACAGTTTGGCGACCGTGGCCATTGCTGCTATAAACATTGGGGTACAGGTGGCCCTTCTTTTCACCACATCTGTATCCTTGGGGTAAATACCCAGTAGCGCAATTGCAGGGTCAGAGGGAAGCTCTATTTTTAACTTCTTGAGGAACCTCCACACTGTTCTCCACAGTGGCTGCACCAACTTGCATTCCCACCAACAGTGTAAGAGGGTTCCCCTTTCTCCACATCCTCTCCAACACACGTTGTTTCCTGTCTTGCTGATTTTGGCCATTCTAACTGGTGTGAGGTGGTATCTCAATGTGGTTTTAATTTGTAT
>PISX010033971.1:0-14495 GCA_004024625.1 Mellivora capensis | reverse complement strand
GTTCTAGCAGTTTTGGCGTGGAGTCTTTTGGGTTTTCCACATAGAGTATCATATCATCTGCAAAGAGTGATAGTTTGACTTCTTCTTTGCCGATTTGGATGCCTTTAATTTCTTTTTGTTGTCTGATTGATGAGGCTAGGACTTCTAGTACTATGTTGAATAGCAGTGGTGATAATGGACATCCCTGCCGTGTTCCTGACCTTAACGGAAAAGCTTTCAGTTTAACGGAAAAGTATCATTGAGAATGATATTTGCGGGATCAGGAAGGGATGCTGTACTTTGTCAAATGCTTTTTCAGCATCTATTGAGAGTATCATGTGGTTCTTGTTCTTTCTTTTATTAATGTGTTGTATCACATTGATTGATTTGCGGATGTTGAACCAACCTTGCAGCCGTGGAATAAATCCCACTTGGTCGTGGTGAGTAATCTTTTTAATGTACTGTTGGATCCTATTGGCAAGTATTTTGGTGAGAATTTTTGCATCTGTGTTCATCAAGGATATTGGTCTGTAATTCTCTTTTTTGATGGGATCCTTGTCTGGCTTTGGGATCAAGGTTATGCTGGGCTTATAAAATGAGTTTGGAAGTTTTCCTTCCATTTCTATTTTTTTGGAACAGTTTCAGGAGAATAGGAATTAATTCTTCTTTAAATGTTTTGTAGAATTCTCCTGGGAAGCCATCTGGCCCTGGGCTCTTGTTTGTTTGAAGACTTTTGATGACTGCTTCAATCTCCTGACTGGTTATGGGTCTGTTCAAGTTTTCTATTTCTTCCTGGTTCAGTTGTGGTAGTTTATATGTCTCTTGGAGTGCATCTATTTCTCCCAGATTGTCAAATTTGCTGGCGTATATTTGCTCATAATATGTTCTTATATCCTCTGCTGGTTTTAATCTGTATTTTTCACTGTAATAAACCTTAACCATGAACATAACAGTTCTCTGACTTCTATGGATCTTTTACAAAATTACTGAACCTAAGGTGGTCTTTGTGACCTCCCGAACTTGTGCCCTGTCACAGGTTTGGCCAACAGGGAGCTCAGAAGCTAACATGGCCAATTAGAGATGCCCTACATTTGCCCTTTGCCATGTAATTTAACATATTTACAGGGTCCAGGTATTGGGATGTAGATCTCTTTGTAGGGATGCTCTCCACATTGCCCATGCAACTAACTTGTGATCTTTTGTCCTGCTCATACATCCTGGGTGTACCACTTTCATCTTACAAGAGAAAGTTTTTGGCCACCCCTGACATTATGACTTGGGAAATCTGAAGGAACTCACAACATAATGGACAGTTCTGGTTGCGTGATCACTTGATGTCTTGAGACATGTTCCACTTTTAACAGGGCCCAGTAGCACACCAGGAGTTGCGAGCAAAAGGCATACAATTCTCCACTGCAAATGACGTGATCTTGCTGCAAAACCCCAGGAGTGTGTATTGTGATTCTCCCACTTGGGTTTTTCACCAACTCCACATGGTATCTTTGTCCTCATCTGACACTTGTGATATCATATGTTAGGTGAGTCTGCACCATCCAAGAAATAGCACTGTCTTGCTTTTTTTTCACCATAGCCAAGGTCCAGAGAACCTTTCTCTAACCTGAGTGTAACGTTAAAGCCAGCAGCCTATCTGTCACCTTTGTAAACAGGCTAAAGAGGTATATGCAGGGATGGAATTTGCTACCTTCATAAACCACAGAGGCAGTGTACCTCCTTCTTCATAGGGAGGCACACAAGATTCAAGAATTTATCTCTTGGGTGCCTGGGTGGCTCAGTGGGTTAAAGCCTCTGCCTTCCGCTCAGGTCATGATCCCAGGGTCCGGGGATGGAGCCCCGCATCGAGCTCTCTGCTCAGCAGGGAGCCTGCTTCCCCCCTCTCTCTCTGCCTACCTCTCTGCCTACTTGTGATCTCTGTCTGTCAAATAAATAAGTAAAATCTTTTTAAAAAATTTATCTCTTTCTTTGGATGAGATGTCCCAGCACATCCCTGATTTTGTGGGCTGCTGATTCTTCATATAGTTGATCTCCTATCGTTTGAAATGTGTCTACGATGACCTCTAATGTGTTGGCTACTTCTTACTCATGTGACCCGATTAGCATGATGTCATTGACAGAGTGGATTGATATGATGGTCTGCCGGAATTACAAATATTCCAGGCCTTTTCTATCTATATTATATCAAAAGAAGAAAGTGTTAATATAGTCTTGGGCAAAACTAAAATATATATATACTGTCATCTGCTCCATGTGAGTTGAACTGCTTAGGAGCCCCTTTTCTGATAATGACAGAAAAGAACACATTAATCCAGTCAGTGGCCACACACTGTGTACCTGGGTCAGTGCTAATTTGTTCTAGCAAAGATATCACACTGTGATATCACAGATGTGGCACACTGCCCTACCACTTGGTTTGATTTTGCAGAAGTCAACGGCTGCTCTCCAGACTTACTAGTTTTCTGAGGAATCAACTAATAAATGCATATGTGACAGGGACTACTTTTCCTGTATTTTTTAGATATTTAAGGACTGCACTAAGTTTTTTTCATGCCCTCCCCTACTTAAGTCAATGAAAAGTGGGTGCAGAGTTCTTTAAGGACTTTTAGTGCTGATGAGATTTAAAAAGGGGGGGGGACTTCAAGATTTGAAAGGGGACATGCACTAGTGTACCTCCCTCGCTCTCAGCTGGGACTAAATTCTGGAAGTGGAGCAGACCAGAGATGGACGGAGCCTTCTGTGACTCAGTTTCAAGTCAGTTTTGTCCCCAACTGAATGAGGATGACCTGAATGCATTCTCTCAGAAGATAGGGAGACTCCGTCCCTGGAGGAAAACGACAAAATGCAGGCATTGATGCAGGTGATAAAGCCATTGCCATTTTTTTGTGTGTAAAATGCAAGAATGATGCAACAGCCAGGCCAGCTGAGCTCCTGAATGTACATATATGTACATTACAATGTACAATACAAATACCGTTTGTATTTGACTCCCAAGCCCTTTGGATCCTTCCTTTGCCAGTGAAGGAATCGGAGTCCGTGGAAGAGACCTCCTGAGGTCCGGAGGTCAGTTTCAAGAGGGCTTAGCAACAGGTAGGTCCACGGCTGCCTTTGTTTAGAAGGTGCGCTACTGGCTGCATCCAGCAGGTGGTGACGTTGTACCAGGAAATGGCCTCTCTGAGCGCTCCACTGGCCTTCCCGCAGTTAGCCCAAACGGGGATTTCCTCTTTCTTCTTTGGAAATTCTGTATTACTTTTACTGGAATCGTCAGGGTGGGGGAGTGGGGGCAGGGAAATGGTTCGGGGACAAGCTACATGTCCAGCATGAAGCGGTTCCTTAACAGGAGAATCCCCTGTGGCACTTAGGAGATGAGGAGTACTGGGCTAAAGCACAGCAGGGATCATTGAATCCCCCCAAAGCAACCAGCCACAGGATCACTTCGGTTTTCCTCCC
Source organism: Mellivora capensis (assembly GCA_004024625.1). Lineage (NCBI taxonomy): Eukaryota > Metazoa > Chordata > Mammalia > Carnivora > Mustelidae > Mellivora > Mellivora capensis. The sequence goes on along the minus strand of PISX010033971.1, from coordinate 11,054 downwards.
CCACTTCAATCTTGGCTAAACCCCACTACTTGATTCAGACAACTTTCTTCCCATTCAAGGGCAAGGGACTTTCCAGGTGGTGGGGTCAGGTTATGGAGGGCCGGAAGTGTGGGCAGGGGAGGAGAGAATGCAGTTGTCAGCCTCTTTCCCTTCTTTGTCCTCTCGTTCCAGGGTGGACACCGAAGCCCCAGAGCTAGTTCCCCTCCGTGTACCACTGGGTGTCTGGTGAGCACCAAGGCCCAGGGACCCCTTTCTGCCCCTGCTCAAGCTGCCTCCGCTCCATCCCTCAGTCCTTTCCAACACTCCTGTTCTCCTGAAGCTTTTCCTCTTCTGGGACAAGGTAGTTTGGTGATTTGGCCATAAGTTTGGGTCCTCTCTCCTGTATTGACACAAGTATATATGGCCTTTGGTCCCCCTTGGGGACAGGGTGATCTTAGCTTTATCTCTAGTTGTCTTTCTCCAAAAGCAGTTGAGGTTTTGGTAGAGAGGAAGGAGGGCAACAGGGGTGAGGAGGGAGAGGAAAGTCACTACCTGCTTTTATTTTTGGTTTTAAGTAGCTGCTGGTGGTTTGGGGTCGACCAAATGAACATTTAATGTTTTAGTTGTCCCAAGGCTAGTTGCAGGGAGCACCATGGGCAGAGTCCACAGGTGGAATGGAGGCCAGGAAGGAACTGGAGAGAACTGGGGGCTTGGCAAACACATGACCAAGTGAGTCCTGCTGAGTGAGACGTGAGGGAGAGGTGAATCCAAGAGTCTGCACTGGGCTGGGGCCCGGAAGGAAACTGATCTGCTCAGTGGTCTTCTTTCTCCTCCTTCCTTTGGCTCATCACCCCCACTGTCCCATCCCTGGCTTTTCAGATCTGCGTATCCTCCTTTTCTTCTTCTCCGCCACCCCCCCTCCAACAAGGCCATCTTTCTAGGATGTGTTAAAACTCTCCTTTCCCTGGTAAGGACACCAGTCATTGGATTTAGGGCCCACTCTAAATCCGGGATGGTCACCCCTAGAGATCAACTTAACTATATCCACACACTCTATTTCCCCAAAACTCACAGGTACTAGTGGTTAGGACTTGGACATATGTTTCTGGGAAACACAGTTCAAGCCCCTGCAACCTCTAATTTTTTCTGTTATGTTACGTAAACATCAATATATTTTTTCTTCCCACAAAAGGGTCCTGGTTAATATTTCCCTAGGTTTCTGGTCTCCTCTCTCACTTTCAGAAGTTCAGAGCCCAAAAGTGCTATAAAGATAATTCAGTGGCTTTATTCTCCTGACAGACTCCAGACTCATACTGTACGTCTGTACACATCCAAGACAGCCCAAATTTCATGAATAAATCCCATAATCCCCTAAAGAATACCAGGCATTCCCACACTATGCGTAGGCCTCCAATCCAAAAAAGAACCTGACACCACAAAATGGTAGTGAGGACCTGAAGCAGTGGGAACTCTCACTCACCACTGCCGCTGGGAAGGCAAAACAGCACCGCCTCGCCCCACGTCCCATGATGACGGTTTGGCAGATCCTCCCCGAGTTAAACACAATCTCCCTAGACAGTCCGGGAATCACGCTGAAGTATTTATTTACCCAATTGAGTTGAGAACTTAGGTTCACACAAACATTTGTATGCAAACGCTGAGGGCAGCTTTATTCATAATCGCCAAACACGGAAGCAACTAAGATATCTTCCAACAGGTGAAAGAGTACACAAATGGTAGGGTATCTGCACAAGAGAATAGTAGTCAGTGGCAGAAATAAATGAGCTCTCAAGCCACAAAAAGATTCAGAACGACCTTCGTTGAATATTGCTCAGCGAAAGAAGTCGAGCTGAAGAGGCTGCCTACTGTAGGGTTCTACAACGGGGACCTTCCGGGAAAAGGCAAAACCATAAAGACAGTAAAAGCATCCATGGTTCCCAAGGGGTGCAGGGGAGAGGGAGGGAGAAGCGGGTGAAGCACAGGGGACTTTTAGGCTGTGAAAGAATTCTGTACAACATTGTAATGGTGGACACATGACATACACTTGTTAAGATCACAGAACTCACAGCATGGACAGTGAACCTTGATCTACACAAATTTAAAAAGATTTATTTGTTTATTCATTTTTAGAGAGAGACAGCATGAGCAGGGGGAGGGGCAGAGGAAGAAGGAGAGAGTCCTCCAGCAGACTTGGCTCGGAGCCCGGAGCCCCACTTGGAACCCCATCCCGAGACCCTGAGACCAGGACCTGCGCCAAAACCAAGAGTGGGTCGCCCAAGACATGCAAATTTTAAACGTCACTTAGGTTGAGAGGTGAGAGGAAAGAGTGGAGACAGTGACCAGAGAATCCAACTGCACTGCAAATGTACAAAAGCTCGCTGAGGGGTATGGAAGGACAAGTGCTGACCCCAGTCACTTTGGGAGTGAGTCTCTAAGAACTAGAGGCAAAGAGATGGCACATACACACTGCCCTGTAATTGACCACACACCCTCCCCACACACACACACCAGTACAGGTGAACAATTCTGATGCCGCTTTGCACGAAAAACGAGTTGAACAATTAAGTGGGTAGGGGATGGTCAGAGCCAGGTTTCTCCCTGTTGGACTGGGAGTTCATAGATGAGCAAGGGAGGAGGTGAAAATGACCCATGTGGGACTACAGTGGGAGACATCAGTAAGAATGTTCAGCTTATGATATACCCAGACAGTTACACGTAGGAATGTTTGCAGATACGTGGTACGTGAAGTAGCCCTTACCCTTATCTGCGGGGTACACTTTCCAAGACCCCTGGGGGATGTCTGAAACCTGCATATACTCTGTTTTTTCCTCTACACACACACTTATGATGAAGTTTAATGTATAAATGAGGCACAGTGAGAGATTAGCAAACCCTAATAAGAAGATAGAACAATTATAACAATACACTGGAATAAAAGTGATGCGAATGCCATCTCTCTCCCTCTCTCAAATTACCTTATTGTACTGCACTCCTCCTTCTTGTTAGGATGACGTGAGGTGGTAAAATGCCCACCTGATGGGAGGAAATGAGCTGGCTGACCTAGATGCTGTCACCCAGCGTGAGGCTACCATTGACCTTCTGGCGATAAGTCAGAAGGAAGATCATCTGACCACAGGAAACCGAAGCCCCAGAAAGCAATATCAAGGAGAAGCTGGGAAGGATGACTATACATAAGCTAATAGACACACACATATTTCTTTCCTCTGGCTGCTGAGTGAGCATAAAAGAAATAGAACCCAATAGCAACAAGCATACCTAGTACCCAGATCTTGGTTTCTAATACTGTTCTCCAAGAAAAGTAACCAGGGCTCCTTGGAGAAATGGCTGATTCTAGGGCTGGGGCAGGAAATTTACAAGTGGAGCCTGGACCACAGCATAAGAAAGTGCTCAAACAAACAAACAGGAAACAAACAACACACTGATGAGAATATGTCAAAGGGATGTGTACCCTTGACGTCATATGGTGAAAAGGCACTTTGCCCCTCTGGTCTTCCTCTCCAAACCCCACAACCCCAGTCTAATCATCAGACAAATTCCAACAGAAAGGCATCCCACAAAACACCTGAGCAGTATTCTTCCTTACTGTCAAGGTCACTAGTCAAAGTCTGAGAAATTGCAACAGGCAAGAGGAGCCTAAAGAGACATTAACAGCTAAACGTAATGTGCTGTGTGATCTTAAACAGAAAAGGTAAAAACTAAGGACCTAAGATCACAGTGATAGGATCTTTATGGTATTCTTTGCCCGAATAGACTAATCAATACAAGAATAATGTTTTAACCTCTGAATTTCAGAACACATGCATCCTGAGTTTTAGCAATATGAAGATTTGGGAAATCCTAAAGATTCTGTGTGAGATTATTTCTAACCAAGCATTTAGTTCCTCACTTAAGATGAACAGCAGCCCTAAAATTGTGCTACAGATTGACCCACACATTTTCTAAGCCCTTACTTTCCATCTTCCAGACACTGGGGATAAAGAGATGAACATGTGTTAGATACTGCCTTCAAGCAACTGAACTTAGGGGAAGGCACAGAAGACACGGAAAACACGCGCACACACACGCGCATGCGCGTTAGTTTCACAATCCCATCATTCTTCCCATTGGTTGACTTTAAAAGGGGGTTAACAGCCCACTTGTTAGGATTATAGTCTTCATGTCTTTAGAGAAGTGGTGCATAAGAAGTGCTCTATAACGGCAATTTTTTAAAACAAAAGTAACCATCTTGGAATTTAGGAAATGATCACCATTGCCTGTGGAATACCAACTCCATGGGTAATCCCCTTGAAGTGAGTAAATAAACTGAATTCTCACCATCTTCAATCCTCATCACTCATCATTTCCACATCTTGCGGATGGACACATTGTTCTGTATTTGGCTGATTTATACGTTCTTCTGTAAACCACTGCTCATGATTTCGCATCATATCAAGGAGGATGGATTCCATAGTAGAGCCAAACTCAATGATATGAGATAACCCAATTTGGTGATTATAAGTGAAACCAGCAGTATGCATGGCTACTAACGAACCTTTTGCATCAAACACTGGGGAGCCAGAAGCCCCAAAGTAAAAAGAGGTGTCATAGGTAATCACATCAGGATCGTAAGCTATGTTCTGGAAGCTTCTTTGAGTGTACATATGGATATACTGCACGTCATCACTGCTACCCTCTCCCCCTCTAGGCTGAGGACGTTCCTGAAATTTCTCCGCTCGCTGCTCCAGAGGGATCACAGTGCAAGCATCACTGGACTTTGCCTCTCCATACGGGTGGCCGATGATATAGATGAGCCCACTAGATGGCGCAGGAGCAATTCTAGAATAGAGGCCCAAAGGTACCCGCTGTCCATTGGCCTTCAGTTGCAGAACGGCGTAATCGAGAGTTGCATCAGATACCCTGAACCAAGGCTCAACGAAAAAGCAGTTCTCTTCTTTCTCAGGGGGCCCTTCGTAACTAAACGTCACTCTTACGCACTGACCAATTATGTCTGCCCACCTACTTGGGTCTATTCCTTTTCCGACAATGTCATTTACTACATGTCGACAAGTTAAAATGAACAACTTATTAAAAACAAAGCAGGTGGCAGAACCCCTATTTCCATTGTTGTCCCACGACAGGTACCCAACTGAGTCACTGAGATGAGAAAGAAGTTTGTGCATTTTAACTGGGGTAGAGTTTTTTGTCAGTTTCCCAAAGGTTACTTTATGCAGTTTAAATAATGAAGCTTTGTTCTTTTTCTTTTCCAATTTTTTCTTGAAGTTATCTCTGATTTTTTCACTTACTCTCTGCAAACTGGGGTACTGAGCCACAATTTCTTCTCTCAACACAGAGGTGTTTCGTTCCTCTGACTCCAAATTCTGAGTAGCTCCTGCTCCAAAGCCCGTTCTTTTTTCAACTTCAATCTCAAAGAGCTCGCCTTCTAGGTTGTCAACAGTCTGTGTGCTTTCTAGAATGGAGTCATGGTTTTTGATGAGTCTCCAGTCCTCTTTCTCCAGAAAGGAGAGAAACCTGCCGTCCTTGCACACCGCCTCCTTGATGGTTTCTCCTTTGAAAGCGTAGACACAGAGTTTGTACCCTTCTTTGTGAAGATGCCAGCGCTTTACTATCCTCTTCTTTCTTTTCCCAATCACATGAATATAAAATTTGACACAGTCAGGGGATACCTTGTCATGCCGGCCAAATACCGGGCTCCCTTCTTTCTGCCTACTTCTACTCTGGGCAAATGTGATTAGCACGTGGCAGCTTTCAGGAAAGCAACTGAGGGGCATCCCAAGATTGATGTATCCTTCGATGCCTTCTGTCCCACGCACCAGCATTTCTTTGCCCTGCTGAGTTTTTATTTCCTTCTTGACAGCCTTTAAAGTGTTGAGCGCTGCGTATAAGCTATCCCCTTCACTGTGTGTGAGCACGTGTTTTCTGGGGTTCACAGCCAAGGTGATGTAAATTGTCTTCTTTGGGGGCCCGGTCTTGTCTTTGGGTCCTTGAGCCTGGGTGTTAGTTATATCTTTTGGACCTTTTCTAGCACCCATCTTCATTTGAGGAATATTGGAATTATTCTCCTGGTTTTTATTGACCTAAAAATAAATGTTACACACTTTAAAAACTCTGAATACAACCTTACACAAGGAGGATTCATCATATACCAGAAATTCCCTGAAAAATTAAAAGCATTTGATTTCTATGCCCGAATGAGACACTGTCCCCCAAGTCATATTCATCATGGCATTGGTGTGGACAGAACTTGCTGGTCATGGAAATAATAGGGCAGGATGGTTGTAAAGATTCAGTGCAATGTCATAGGTGACAATACCCAGCACGATGACTGGCACATTAAGAGATTAACTTTTATTTCCCTTCTTTGTAATGGTGCTAATATTCTGGATCCAAAAAAAAAGGAGCATAAGGTAATATAAGTTTACTCTGGGCACAACAAAACAAACTCTCAGAGAGCATCTCCTCAGCCTAACATTGTCAGAAACAACCTTGTTGGGACACTGTAATGGATTTCCAACTCTTCAGAAGATATGGACATTTTCAAGTAAGGGAACTGGGTAGTACATGGCTATTGGCTGGCTCTGTCATGAAGTAGGACAAAGAGAAGCATAACTAGGCTTGTCTCAGTTTTCCTAGATACTTGGATATTCCAGTTACAACCAGATGAAAGAAAACAAAGGAAAGCTTTTACATTGCATACTCAAATTCTCAAAATTCTCCTAGCCTGCTTCTTGATAAATGCAAGGAGCATTTCAGACTCAGGGAAGAATCTGAGGGTTTGATATGATAACAGAGCCCCATTATTAGAAAGAGCCCTAATGTCAGTAAAAGTAAATGCAAGTCTTCCCTTCACTTCTGTCTCAAGCAAGAAGGCATTTCTCTCTCCATATAAATAAACTGAGGATAATAAAAATCTTCCCTCCCTGCCTAACAAGGTTATGATAAGGATGATTATTTTAAAATTTGTTTCATACACTAGAAAGTGCTGTACAAATGTAGGTTATTACTGTGGTCAAAGAGATTAGCCATATTTGGGATAGTATATATTTTCATGCTTTAATATAGTATTAATTTTTTATTCCACAGTTGACTATAATACATTATAGTAGATTCATTGTTATTGTTGTTCAGGAAGTGTTATAATAGCTTTTTACTGAAGACTGTTTTGATGTGGCCCAGATCTGTATTAATACTAAAAGAATAAAATGAATGAGAAAGATTTTACTTTAATATCGTCAACCTACAAGGAGGCAATTTCTCGACAGAAAGAACTATGACACCCAGTGTCAAGAAGAGCTATGTCTCGTATTGGCACATTCCATAAACAGTAAATAAACATATTTACAAACATACCTGAGAGAAATAGTGCTCAATTTTCATATTTTTCTTCTCATCAAATGCGATCTGTGACCTGCGCTTCTTAGGGCTCATGATGGTTTGAAGACGAAGAGACAGTTCAGCCCAAACACTAATTTCAAAAAATGTTCAAGTTAGGGTGGTATTTTCATAGCTATGTTCATTGTAGAGGATAACACTGACAGGACCCCACATCCCACCCCTTCCCTTGGCCTCTAGCATCCCTCTCTTGCTAAGAGATGTTAACTTAGCAAATAAATAGTTTACCCAACAACTATGATCACCTCGATGATAAAAGCTCCCTTTTATAGACCACTGCTTGGTAGGGACCATACTAAATACTTTACAGAAATTGTCTCCGATTGCCAGTTCCCCTAGAGACCATGCTAAGCTGGTGTATTTGCTTTTTGCAGATGAAGAAACTGTAACTCAGAGGAGGCAGGTGACCCTCAAGGCCAGAGCCACGAGATAGAGATGGAATTCAAATGCAGAAGGGTTTGTAGTATGAAAATTTAAAAGTGTGTTCTGTTGTTACATGGAGGTTAAAATCTGGCCCCCATTTAAGATGGAGACAGCACAGGGATGGTGTAATTCAGGGGAATGGATGGGAAAAGAGCCATAAGGACAAAATCATCTTGGGATGAGAGTTTGCCTGGGAAGATAGTCAAGAAGTTTATTTAGTTGCTCCTTGGTTTTTTGGTTTGTTTAAAGGGATATTTTTCCTTCTTCTCTCCTCTGATGTCTCCCCCGAAGAGAATGAACAATGTAAATAAAACAGTGAAATCTTCATTAGCAATAAATAGAACAAAAGCCAGGAAGGGCAGCAGCTCTCTGTTTTCAGATCCCAACATGTACCACGATGCCTGGCATGTGGCGATCTCTCAATAAAGACACCCAGGGGTGCCTGGGTGACTTGGTCAGTTAAGCATCTGCCTTCGGCTCAGGTCATGATCTCAGGGTCCTGGGATCAAGTCCCGGGTGGAGGGTCCCTGCTCAGAGGGAGTCTGCTTCTCCCTCTCCTGTTCCCCTTGCTTGTGCTCTCTCTCTCTCTGACAAATAAATAAATAAAATCTTAAGGAAAAAAAAAGGACACATTTGTAAAGATCCAATGAATGAATGGAGCAAGCACAGGAGGTGCTATGACCTATCCTAAGTGCTTTTTAATAAATTACCTCATTTAATTCTTCCAACTCTGCATGATAGGTATTATTAGTTCCATTCTACTAATAAAAAACTAGAACATCCAGAGAGATTAAACTATTTACTCAAGGTCACAAAGCTCCAGAAAGTAAACTTTTGGTTACGAACATTTTCAAACGGGAACAACAACAAAATAGAGAATAGGATAATGACTCTGCATATGCCTATCACATAGACTTAATGAGGATTCATTTTTTGGATAAATTTGCAACATCCTTTTATTTTCCTAGATTATTTTACACTTAGATATATCATGACATTTTATCTCTAATTATCTCTTTCCAGTTCTACAAATTAAGAGATTTTTCTTGCCTAATCACAATCCTAATTTATTTGACCATCCAATCGAGGTGCACTAGTAGTCTTTAACTATTATGTCTCTTCATTCTAGAAAAAAAGCCTTGATTTATTAAAAGGAACAGAGAAGCTGTCTGCAGAGCGTTCAGCTCCCTGGCTGCTGCTTCATGTTGTTACGCTCTAGTCCACCTGTTTTTTGTCAAGTGCAAGTTCTCTAAAGACAATGTTCTCCTAACCGTTTCGCTGTGGAGCAGGAGCTGTGGCTTCATTCTTTACTGCTAATGAGCTGCCCAGGAAACTCCAGCGTCTCTGAGCCTAACTCTCCTGTTTGTAAAATGAGGCAAGGACTCTAAGTGAGCTACAGAATCTGAAGGTGCTGCATCAAGGTGAGTTTTTGTAAGACCACCTGGGTTCAAATATCAGCTTACCATTTACTAGTTGCCTGACCGTGGGCATGTTAATTAACCCCTGTCCATCTCACTGTCCACAGCTCTAACACGGGAGCAGTAGTGGAATCTGACTCCCTTGTGAAGATTAAAAAATACGATGCATGAAAAGCCTTTCGAACAGTGCCTGGCACATAACAGGTTGTCCAGTAAATATTACTACTATTACTATTATTTTGTATCAATATACTTACCACAGGGATACTTTTTCAACAGCAGAGAATCTGGGAAAACAAAATAGATACCTATCACTGGGCTGTGTTGTAAGATCCTTGAAGGCAAGGACTTACTGTCCAACAATTAAGAAATCTGCGGTTTCAGTGTGTCAGTTGATGATGACCCAATCTTAGGGACTGAGTGAGAACCCAGGAGATTTAAGAGTGGTTATTACATATGGACTGAAAAAGGAATATAAAGTAGACAGAAAGAAATGCGAATTTTGCACTACACTGGGATTAACTCCAGCATTCACAGTGGAAAGGGGCCAGAGAATAAGAAAACACCCTAACATTCCCCCCCCCCAACATCATTTCCGGTGTCCAGCGTGAGCCCCATAATAGCAAAGGTGAAGTGTCCTTAGCTGGGCATCCTACTGCAGCCCACTCTCAGAGTTGGAGAAGGCTCTGCTGGCCTAAATGGCTGTCCTATGTCTTCCAGTAAGGAGGTAAAGATATGCGGCCTGTCCTTGGTCCATTTCCTGCCCACCCAGAGGCTCTCCCTTGGAATTCCTCCCGAACCCATCTCTCTCTTCCCCTCTCCCTCTTACCTCCTCGCCCTCCCCCTGCTTCTCCACCTTCTAGGTCCTCCCCGCCCCTTCCTCTCCCACTCCTCCCTCCTCTTTACTTCTCCGTCCCCTCCTCTCTGGAACAAGAGCACAGAGCTGAGCCGGACTGCAGGAGAGGGACCGGGTCTCGGTTGACCTAGGACCCCCTGCAAGGCCGCCACCGCACCCCCCTCCCCCCCGTGGCGCGACAAGCTGCAGCCACGGAAATCAAACCCGGCTGTCCCGCCCAGGCCAGAGACCCCAGCCCCTCCGCTCCAGCCCCGCAGGCTCACGCGCGCTCACCCACTCCTCGCCGGTCGCCAGCAACCGAGATTTGAATCCCGCGCCCAGCGGATCTCCGCGCTTATAGGAGGAAGCCAAGGCCTCTGAGCTCCCGCGGGGAGCTGGCCTGGGAGGGGCGTCCCCGAGAGCTGGGCAGCCTGGGCGGGCTGGGCAGGCGGGGCGGGCGGGAGCTGGGGCGCGCGGGCGGGAGGCGGGGGCTGAGGTTCCAGAAGGTGTCCCGCCCCGTGCGATCCGCTGCTCGGCGGGCTGTTGGGTTCCTTCCACTTTCCTATCTGCCCGGCTTCTAACAGCCTCACCCCTCCGCCGCCTCTGAGTCTTTGCTTCTTTGGACACCCGGGAAGCGGGCCTGCCCGTCGGTGGGGGGTAGGGAGGGGGTTCTTCAGAATAAGGTATTAGCGTGTTTGTCTCCGTTCCCCCAGCCTGAAACAAAATCTTCCCAAGGTTTTCCGTCCCCACGGCCGGTTTGAGAACCAGACAGGGAGTCTACGCCTCGTCTCTTCCCTTGAGCTTTTCTCTCGCACAAGGACAGCCAAGGCTGGCAGACCAGTTGCTGTATTGCTAAAGGCGGATTTTCGTCAAATATAGACCTGTTAAAGTTTTGGTCAGAAAATCAAAAGGATTCCTTAAAAGGTTTCTTTACTCCCAAGGGCAAAATAAACTCAGCACTTGGGGGAACGCAACAACAACAACAACAA
>PISX010033970.1:0-14514 GCA_004024625.1 Mellivora capensis | reverse complement strand
GAATGTTTATAGCAGCAATGTCTACAATAGCCAAACTATGGAAAGAACCTAGATGTCCATCAACAGATGAATGGATAAAGAAGATGGGGTATATATACACAATGGAATACTATGCAGCCATCAAAAGAAATGAAATCTTGCCATTTGCAACGACATGGATGGAACTAGAGGGTATCATGCTTAGTGAAATAAGTCAATCGGAGAAAGAGAACTATCATATGATCTCCCTGATATGAGGAAGTGGAGATGCAACATGCGGGATTGGGGGGGTAGGAAAAGAAGAAAAGAAACAAGATGGGATGGGAAGGGAGACAAACCATAAGTGACTCTTAATCTCACAAAACAAACTGAGGGGTGCTGGGGGGAGGGGGGTCTGGAAAGAGGGGGTAATGGACATTGGGGAGGGTATGTGCTATGGTGAGTGCTGTGAAGTGTGTAAACCTGGCGATTCACAGACATGTACCCCTGGGGATAAAAATACATTATATGTTAAAAAAAATAAAAAAATTAAAAAAAAAAAGAATGTGTTTCTTCAAACTGCACTGAGTGTCTTAGACTGAATGCTTCTAGGATGCTGTCTATTGGATGCTTGATGTCTGTGCTCGGATATTGGCATAAGACATATATGACCATAATTGGAAATTTCCAAATGTAAAATGGCTTGAGAATCCCCATGTTGAAGCATATACAGCTTAATATAACATGCAGTTTTGTTTTATTGATTTTATTTTATGCATGAAAATTTGCCAGTATAGTGCCTGTCTGTCATCAATAACCTCTTTATTAGTTGGAGATTGGGGGCGATTTTGAGAACAGGATGTGTTGAGTCAGGTAGAGCAGAGGCAGAGGAAACTGGGTAAAATGGGCTTGTGCATCTCTGGGGAATTTCCTCCGGTTGGAGCATCTCTTCAAATGAAGGAAGAGAGGAAGTTGCAGTGCTCACTTGAAGGCTTAAACTTTTCTCTCTCTCTCTTTTTTAGATTTTATTTATTTTGATAGAGAGAGATCACAAGTAGGCAGAGAGGCAGGCAGAGAGAGAGGGGGAAGCAGGCTCCCTGCTGAGCAGGGAGCCCGATGCAGGGCTCAATCCCAGGACCCTGAGATCATGACCTGAGCCGAAGGCAGAGGCTTAACCCACTGAGCCACCCAGGTACCCCAAGGCTTAAACTTTTCTAAAAAATCTTTTTTTTTTAAGATTTTATTTATTTATTTGACAGACAGAGATCACAAGTAGGCAGAGAGGCAGGCAGAGAGAGGGGGAAGCAGGCTCCCTGCTGAGCAGAGAGCCTGATGTGGGGCTTGATCCCAGGGTCCTGGGATCATGACCTGAGCCGAAGGCAGAGGCTTTAACCCACTGAGCCACCCAGGCGCCCCTCTAAAAAATCTTTTTATTTGGAAATAATTTCAAACTTACAGAACACTTGAAAGAATTAGAATAATACAAAAAAAAAAAAAACCAAACAAACCACAATGCAGTCTTCACTGGTATTTACCCATTGTTAACATTTTACCCCATTCACTGTCTTCTTTGTGCTCTCTCTTTACGTGTGCATGCATTTATGCTCTGTAATATGATATATGTAAATGTGTGTATACTCAGACTATTTTTTTTCTCAGCCATTTAAGGGTAATTTACATATATTATGGTCCTTTATCCCTAAATACTTTTGCGTGTATTCTTAGCACAAGGATATTTTCTTACATAATCACAGGACAACTATCAGCTTCAGGAAATTTAACATTGATACAAGCTAGTGCTTATACTTTAATTTGATTCATTGGCCCAATTGTGGCCTTGATAGCATTTTCCCCCTCAGAACAGGATCCAGTGTAGGGAGAGGTAGTACAATGAGTTGTTGTATCTCTTTAGCCTCCCTCTGGAACATTTCCAAAGCCTTATTTATTTATTTTTTTCTTTTCTGACATTGGCATTTTTAAAGAAGGCAGGCCCTCCCCTATCTTTCCTCGATAGAACATTTCTCATGTGGTCAGAGGTTACCTCATGGTGTGTTGGTTCGGGCTCTGCATTCCGGGTTGGAATGGCCCCGAGACGATGTTGGGGGCACATCCAGAAGCCAACCATGACACCTCCCCTTGCTCGCGATGTTCATTTCGAGCACTCCGTCAAGATATCACCTGGTTTCTCCATTCATGTAACTACTGACTTTCCCTTGCAACTACTAAGCAGTCTGTGGGCGAGCCCTTTGAAGCCACACAAACTTCTTGTCCCACATGGAAGTTTCCCCTAGATTTCGCTTCTGGGGATGATCTCGCCTGACCTGATCTCCACCTTAATGGTGATGGGCAGGGTTTTTAATGGTAACTACTAAGCACTTAAAACGTCATTAAGTTTTAGAATGTGTGTACTTGATAGCCAACGGTAGCTTTGAAATTGAAAAGTCCCTCTCTCTTTCTTAATCTAGGACACCAATTCGTGTTGAGGTGAAGTCCCCATTTTCCCCCAGCTAGCTAGTGCATTCATGAGCTTTAGACGATACACACCTCTCTTCCCTTGTCCTCAGCCTGTCTTTAGTGAGCTCACCTTGGGCTTGGGGAGGGTGGCTTAGATTGTGACTCATTACAGAGCTCCGAAGTGAGTTTATTGCCTGTTTTTCTCTACTCCTGGTCCCATCACTGTGGATTGATCCACATTTGAGCTTCTCAGGTTTCCTTTGCTTGTGAACTGTTTCTGTTTCCCTTGACCCCTCACCTTTGGGAAAGGAAGGGGGTTGTGGAGGGGGTTGGGGCAGTGAAACACCCACCTCTGGAGTATTGACAAAACAGTGCGGAGCAAGAATAAATAGATAACTGAAGGAAGGCAGGCAGCCCACCCCAAGGAGCGTGCAGCCCCCGCTCCCTGCCAGGAGCTTGCACTGGGGGCCTGCAATCGGCACATTACCAGGAGATAAGCGGGAAGACAGCGCTGCGGAGCCTCTCTGCCTCGAGGTGGGGGGGGCTGCTTTTCCTGTGGCAGAAACTATCTGTGCTCCCCAGTAAGTCCAGGAACAATCTCCACTTATTATACCAGCTCAAAACCCAGGACTGTTTATAGCCTCACGCCGACAAGACACTAACCCTCACTCATTACTGTCACGGTGGGGATTGATCTGGGCCACACTCTCCTTGCATGGGGCCCATATTTTCATCCAGTAAAATCACACGTTGTTAACTCAATATATACAGTGAAAACAGCATGAATAATGGAACCGTTAATCCTTATTTCTCAAAATTAGATTCTACTTTTATCCTTCTCCCCTTTCCACTCTTTTGAAAAAGATTCTTCTCAGTGCCAAGCAGAATAGATGTTGTCCAAACCTTAGCTCTAAGCAGGTTCTGTGGTATTTCCATTCCAGGACCAGGTCCCGTTGCGGATCCAATTTCTGGGTGGATTGATTGTATTTCTGCCCCTGGTCACTTCACACGTGACTCAGGAGAAATTAACATCATCCCAGTCATAGCGGAAGAGATGAACATTGACAGTGAGTCCATTGCAGCGAATTGAGTGAAAACTTTGTCTGATTAAACTTATATCTGTAATATCAGAAATTGAAGATACCCTCATAACCTGGTTTTTCTTTTCCCCAGTCTTCCTCTCTGAACAGATTTATTGCGTTGAAATTATTTTTGGTATTAAATCAGAAACCAGCAATACTAAATCAAACTTCCAGGACAGAGTTTGTCAAAGACTGGACTGGTGTGAGGCATTAAGACGCCTTAGTTAACGTACATCGTGTCAGATCGTGTTGGGGGCAAATACGCCTACGGGTTGTAGCGAGGATGTTCAGTGTGTTAAACTGTTGTTATTCCAGAGACAGGCAAGTATAAGCAAACAGATCAGATTTATGCTGGCTGTTAGGATGGTCAACGTGTATAGATCGACTGTCCGTTCCTTTCGAGGGTTTGGAAACCGTCACCCACATTTCTTAAGTACTACAGACCTGACTGCCTGCGTATACACACGCCTGTAGATTACTGATAACCGGATTCCATGTGAGAACCCACTGAGTTTCAGCCCCGACTCTGCCCTTATTTACTAGGTAACCTTGGCCAGCTTCCTCTTTTCCTCATCTGTAAGCAGGATAATTATGAACCCTACCTTACAAGGCTGTCCTGAGAACTGAATGTATTTATGCATGTAAAGTGCTAGCCTGGTAAGCTAGCACATATCAATATGTGTTATTTTAAATATGTAAATGTAAATATGTAAGAAATGCTAGTTGTCATTACCAGAGAGGCCATTTGGTAAAGAGTGGATGAATTGAACTGAGGCTCATAGGGTCCCTGGGAATTTGGTAAAGAGTGGATGGTCCCTGGCCATTTGGTAAAGAGTGGATGAATTGAACTGAGGCTCATAGGGTCCCTGGAAATCAGTCTTGGAGGGAAAAAAAACCCTAAAAAACAATTAAGTGCTCCAGCTAAAACCAGAGTGAGCTACATCAATCATCAAGGTGGCCAGGATAGTAGATTGGTTAGCTTGTGATCTATCATTTCATGAATTTAAATCTATCTTAAGAATTTCTATTGAAACACCCTAAAATTGATGTCTTCTTACTGTCACCCTAGATCTTAAAGAGGTGAATACAATATTTTCTCTTTTGGATGCTTCCCTTTTCTGGAGGCTTATTTTTAAATGAACGACAGTCTTGATTAATGTGTTTGGAGAGAGGTAAATAGCCTTCATTAGTAAAAATCTCTTGGTAGGAAAATAACTTGTAGCTTACTATTGTTTATGCATATCTTACCGGACCTTTCGAGGCCTGTGGGTAAGGCTGTCTGTGTACTGTGGTGGTCTTATTCCTACTGGCTGTTGGCATTCATTCCTGATGCACATGATCATGTACCTCTTTCTTTCTTTTAGTGATAAAATATCTGGGTGCAAGCGAGAGGGGCATGTGAGTAGGTCTAGTGCTCGGGTCCAAATAAGACACGCAAGGGCACCATCGGCTTCTGGGGAGCAGGTAGCCCTCTGCGCCCTGGCTTGTCTGATCCTGTAGTACTTTGTCACTGGACCTCCTATCACTTTGCACCATCAAGGCATTTTTCAAGCATTAGCAAAATATGTTTGTCAAGGAAAGTAGCTATTCCTGCTCTGGCTTCATGCAGAAGGAAATCAAGTAGAAGGAAGGAAAAGACTCACCTCACTCCCACCCAGCCTACCTGTGCTAACGTTGGCCGAGGAACCAGTTTCTGAATGGGGGAGAGGTTGCTTTCTACATTTCCCTGCCCAGTTGCTGTAGGTTTTCTTAGTTTATTACCTGTTCGTGAGTTTATAACCGAGTGACAAAATGACCACTCCAAAAGATACTTTGACGTGCTTCAGGAACCTTCTCGCTTGCAGTTTCAAAACCTCTTGTGGGACTGGGTCAGATGAACAGGGTTGTTGGAGCCTTTGACACACATAGTGTGTGTCCCTGCCATGTGTGTCCACGTGGGCCTCAGGTCAGAGAACAGCATCCATCCATGAAGGTCCAAATGAGACAAGAGCTAAGAGGGGTTGGAACAACTTGGAGAGAGCTACCCTTTGTGAAGTTCAGAATTTCCCGAGGTTCGTTCGTGTTCTAGCAGGATTATTCTTCTATGGTGACTTCTCTTTTATTCTTCAAAGGAGCAGCAACTCTGAAGTCAGAGTTGATGTCCTCATTTGCCTTACTCTTATCATCTGTGTTTTTCCCTTGCTTGCCCCGTGTTCCCTGCTTCTCTGAAGACAGGGCCCTGAGATGAGAGAGATCACCTCTGTCTGACTCTGCCACCCGGTGAGGACTGGAGCAGGTGGCACGGCTGAGGGTCTGTTAGCACAGGGACAGTTACACAAGTAGAGCATTACTTCATTTCTGCTTTGTCCCCTTCACACCCTGCAGCAGGTTTGATGGCTGGGCTGTGATGGCTTAGCCATGTGTTGTGTTTCCAGAAACTAAATTTGGATTAAATGAGGCTAGGGTTTCAGCAGTGGTGGTCTGGGATCTTGTCAAAGTCTAATTGTCACCAAGTCAAGGAAAAGAACAAAGTGGGAAATTCGTCCAGTGTTTATTAATTAGTGCTAGGTTTACTCTAATGGTATCTAGACACCGCTCTCTCTCACTGTCACCTGTCCTTAACCTTAGGGTCAGGGCTGTGTGGCTCATATGGTTAAGGGCCAGGGGCAGGAGCGAGGTAAATGAAGCTGAAGGGCGTCTGGCACATCTGTGCTGCTCACACAGATGTGAGTTATTCTGGTGAAATCCTAGCTGTGGCTTCTCCATGGTAAGGATGTAATAAGACGAATTATCTCTAACTTAACTGAGTTTATATTTAAATCTGTATCTTATTCCACTTTGGAAATGGGAAAAATAGAGAAGAAAATACCATAATTCTACAAGACAGAACAGTTGAATGAGATTTAAATTGTTTCAAAAGTCCAACCCAACCCTTGTTTCTGAATTTGTGATGGATTTAGTGTCTATCATGACCCGTAGGTCAGAGGTGTGCTGGAATCCGGGTGGCTTTACTTTGAACTTTAGGAAGCAACCTTCATTGCAAAGGAAATTTGTCTCTTTAGTCTGCATTAATAGCAAAGTATTTGTATCGATGTTGCAAATACGGGTTAGCGCCCCAAAGTCCCAATAACTGCATTCATAGCCTGGTTTGTCGACTGGGGGACGTTATGTCCGGTAGTTAATCCACGGATGTCCATGTGTTGCACTGATTTTTGCATGTGTGTGGATGTGTGAGCTGCATTAATTTCAACTCCTCCACAATTTATCTAGCTTTGATTTTTCACAAAACACGCGCTGTTCCTTTTCCAAGCAGTAGACGCCGTAATGAGTGGTAAGCCTTCCATAAAAAGATGCAGGAGCGGGTCCACGTTTCCCTCTGGTGGGTCACCTCAGCAGCGCTGTGCCCCCTCCCAGAGCTAGAAGAAATGAAAGGATGTGGCCAAGGCAAATGCCTTGTAATTTTATCCAAACTGCTCTTAGCGATGGTTTCCTGAACTGGGAGTGAAATAGAACATTCCTGTAGGAAGTAGGAGGGCGGGTGGTGGTCCTTCAGAGGGTGCCTAATGTTCCTTCCTTCTCTGTCCAGCAGGGGGCAGTCTGACACCAGCGTTGCTTCTGAAAGGCGAGGGAGGCGCTCTCAATCCGTGGTCACTTCGCTGTCTGCCCTGGAAGAAGAGCCATCCAAACCAGGACAGATCTTGCTTCCTTGATGAATCGGACCTGCCACTCACACACAACGTTAAATGATACTAGCACAAAGGCAACCGCTCAGCTCTTTTAAACCGTGTCTTAACTGTAGAGAAAAGATAGGAAAGACAGCATTTAGTCTCTTGCTCGAGCATGCCGTGCTTTGGCAGATCCACATGTTTCTATTTCGCGGGTGTGTACGCACCGCATTATTTCCCCCCGTCAGAGTCTGTGCTCTAAGGTTGTGATGTTGACCCCAGATCATTGCTCTGATCCGCTGTCATCATCGTAAGGGTGGAAAGGTTCCCCTCTCCTGCTCCCTTCTTAGCGGGCTGAGCTCCAGATTCGACCCTTATTCTACTTAAACACAAGATGGTTTCCAACGTGCAATACTGGTCTTAGGCGTTAGAAACTTGAACCAGTGAGATATCTGCTGATTCCTACAAAACAGACTTGAGTGTCTAGATTTGTATTGTTGAACACGGTAGCCACTAGCCACACGTGACTTTGAAATTCATTAACATCACACAAAACCGAACGCCCAGTTCCTCGGTCACACCAGATGCTCAATAGTCACATTCCGTGAGAGGCTGTTGTATCGAGCTGTGCAGATTTAGAACCTTTCCGTCGTCTCGGGAAATTCTATCCAACAGAACTTGTCTAGAGGCAGGTGTGGGTCCTTATTCTGGGCTCCTTAAGGGACACTTTGTAAAAGTTTCCCCCCTCCGTGGGGCTATTTCCATTAGTCACCTCGGCAGGGTGAATGGTACAAGGGGGCTCCTCCTTCCTACGGGCATCGTGTCCAACTCTCTCCATGAGGGAGTGAACTCCTGATGCTGTGATGATAAATGTCTGTGTCTGCAGGGACGTCCAGTCCCTAAATATCGCCTTCTCTGTGACTGCGTTAGCCAGGTCACCTGCATGTGGCTGGCAGGGAACACTGGCTTTTAAAAAATATAACTGGAAAGAAGAGAGAAATTAGATTATAAATGAGCCTTGTACAATCTATTCCCAGGCAGTTTCTCCTACCTGACGTTTTCGGAAAGAAGTCTGATCTTGGGAGAGAATAGGCACTGAAGCTGGTTCACATTTTTATAGTTACCAAAAACCTTTCTCTCTGCTCTTTTTACCTCTCTTCTAGTTCCTTCAAAAGATGTGAGGTTTCTGGAACACTCAAACAGTGTTTAAATGAGAACTGTTATTTAAAAGACTATAAAACTTTAATTTCTAGGCTAACTGAAAAGAAAAGACAAAGGCACAGTGTATTATTAATGGCATCTTCTCTCTCAAAAATGTCCCCATTTGTGTGCTGAATTATAGGGTCACCTGAATGTTTACAAGTTGAGGAAACTTAGGGATGCCCTCCATGATTATAATTTGGTTGAATTTCCCTCGAACTGCTGTGAAGCCTCTCTTCCACACCTCCATGTCTCTAGTCTCCCCTCTCTGCGCTAATCCAGAATGGTCACCCCAGGGAATCTCTGATCTCCTTTTAGGCCCTGTTTAGATTCCTTTCTCTTTTCCCGAGGCATCCTTATAAGACCCCGAGAGAGGATTCTGTGATTACATTTGGATTTACACACTTGTGAAAGAACATCAGTCTTGTCATCACAAGACTGTTCCTTTGCTGTGATACCGGCTAGTTGTACAACTTTGGCCAATTCCATGCTTTTGTGCCTCAGTTTTTCCATTTATTAAGTGGGGGGTGCTGATGCTGGAGAACTGCCTCATGGGAATGCGATGGGGGAGAAAAGTGGCTGACTTTGTTTTCAGTGCTTGGAAGCTTCTAGAAGAATGATATTACTGTCCTTCAGAGGATTAGTTATGAAAGACACCACACTGGTTTATGTATGTATATCGCTTACCAACCTGAGAACACAACTCTCCTGAAAAAAATCGCCCCCTTCCTGCCTTATTAGTAAACATGACACCAACAACTTGGGAAAATATCAGTGGATCCCCTTGCCTTCAAGAAGACGACGTACTGGGCATAGGGTCTTCCCTTTCCTCCCAAACACCTGCAAATGGAGGAAGATGGGCCCATTTTGTCCGGGTACAATAAGTCAGAAGCCTCTGACAGAAAGACAGCTGCCGAAAGCCCTGTTTGGGGTGCACATGATTTCATTTGCATTTTGATTTCTGTGATTTAACTGAAGGCATAGGTTGTCTCTGCCAAATATCCCCAGCCTACCAAGGGATGCCAGGTAGAACTGCCCAGAGCAGGCTGACTTATGAGGACTGACACAGCAGCTCAACCAGTGCATCCCTAAACATTCAGTAATAAAAAATCTGTTGTTCTTTGGTCGCCAGGATTTAACAAGCCTAATCCCTAGGAGAGGCGATAAAAATTCATTAATCTAATTAAATACTTCTTATTGCCAAAGTGACTTTGTAGAGTAGCTTTGCTGAAGGATAAGTGCAAAGTAAAATGGGGTCCCAGCAGAGAAACAAACGTTAGACTTGAGCAAGCTGGTGCATGCTTCATTAAACTCATAATTATCCTTTGTTCTAAGTAGCTGATAATATTTAATGAGTATCCAAGATAATTTCAAGAAAATGTTTACTAATGAGGTACAAACAGTGCCACAGAACACGGATACCTAGGGTGCCATAACCATGTATCTTCCTGCTGATTCTTGCTTGTTGGACATTGGGAGGGAGACCACAGGCTTTGTGACAGGTATTTGAACCGACTGAAGTGAATTTGATGGTTAAAACACATCACTTCTAACCAAAATGTGCAAAAAGTTCTACAAGACAGAAGGAATACTAAGGAAATTTATTATCAGAATAGAGAGTTGGAAAAATAAAATTATCGAGAAAAGATGGGATGTCTTATTACACGAAAAATAGTCAAAGGGTTTGGCTGTTTCCGATCTTTGAGCAGCCGTCCCATAGAAAATAACTAAATTTGTCCCCATTGACAAAACACAAAAAGAGGACCAAGGGGTGTAAGCTCCAAGGAGATTTGTAACCAACCTAAGGAAGAACTTTCTAAAACTAAGAACTGATTGAACATAGAACGGGCTTCTTGGACAGGTGTTAAGGTCTTAACTGTTGGTTGGGTGGCCATTTGGGGAAATATTGAAGAGATCTTTGGAATTATGCAAAGTTTTCCATTCTCCTCTCTCTGCAGGAGAGTTACACATCTCTGAGCTACTGAACTCA
The DNA here is from genome assembly GCA_004024625.1 of Mellivora capensis. NCBI lineage: Eukaryota > Metazoa > Chordata > Mammalia > Carnivora > Mustelidae > Mellivora > Mellivora capensis. Next base: position 4,186 of record PISX010033970.1, on the reverse strand, counting down.
AGAGTGATCATATGATTTGCTCTGGCCAGTGAGATGTGAAGAGAAGTGACATCTGCCACTTTCCTGCAGAAATTTTAAGAGGAAAGGCATGGCTTGCTGTCTCTTTTCTGTTTGCCACAATTATGCCTTTAATGTGTGGTCAGCCTAGGCCCTAATGAACATGGCACAGAGAACTATAGCTCCCCTACAGAAGACTTGTAGCATGAACAGAGACAAACCCTGGATGGTCCAGAGGGATCGAGGTTGTGTATTGCTGCAGCAGAATGGCCTATCCTGATTTGATACAGGCTGGATTTTCTATTCTGTTTTCTATTCTGGGTGAAACAACCTCTAAAATGACTTCTATAGCTGAGGTGCTAGAAATACTTTAAATATTTTCATAAAAGCTCTTAAATTGTGTGATACTATCTCTGGAATCTTCTGCTTGTAGCTATTTAATGCTTTTGCTTTTGTCAAAGTTGAGTTGTAGGGGAGGAGTCAAGATGGCGGAGAAGTAGCAGCTGAGACGACATCAGGTAGCAGGAGATCAGCTAGATAGCTTATCAAACCACTGCGAACACCTACAAATCCAACGGGAGATCGAAGAGAGGAAGAACAGCAATTCTGGAAACAGAAAATCAGCCACTTTCTGAAAGGTAGGACCGGTGGAGAAGTGAATCAAAAGCAACGGGAATATAGACCATGGAGGGGAAGGGCCGGCTCCCAGCAAGCGGCGGAGCAACGGAGCACAAAGTCAGGACTTTTAAAAGTCTGATCCACTGAGAGACATCGCTCCAGAGGCTAAACCGGGGTGAAGCCCACACGGGGTCAGCGTGGCCCCAGGTCCTGCAGGGTCACAGAAGGATCGGGGGTGTCTGAGTGTCGCAGAGCTAGCAGGTATCGGAGCGGGAAGCCAGCTACAGAGACAGAGCCGAGGAGTGAGCTCTCAGCTCGGGGTTACCTTGAATCGGTCGCAGGCTGGGTGAGCTCGGAGCGTGGCCAGAGGCGAGGGAGACGCGAGTGGCTGGGGCTTTTTCTGAGGGCGCACCAAGGAGTGGGGCCCCGAACCCTTGGCTCCTCCGGGCCGGAGATTGGGAGGCCGCCATTTTTATCCCTGTCCTCTGGAACTCTACGGAAAGCGCTCAGGGAACAAAAGCTCCCGAAAGCAAAAGCGAAACTGAGCGAATTATTTAGTCCGGCCCCTGGTAAGGGCGGTGCAGCTCTGGCTCGGGCAAAGACACTTGAGAATCACTACAACAGGCCCCTCCCCCAGAAGATCAACAAGAAATTCAGCCAAGACCAAATTCACTTAACAAGGAGAGCAGTGGAATTCCAGAAGAGAAAGCAAAGCGTGGAATTCATGGCTTTCTCCTCATGATTCTTTAGTCTTGCAGTTAATTTAATTTTTTCTTTATTTTTTCCTCTTTTTCTTTTTCTGCTAAATTTTTTAACCTTTTACCCTTTTCTTTTTTAACATTTTTTAACTAGTTTATCTTAACAATACCTTTCCAAAAAATAATAATCTTTTTTGAGCCTTCATTATTATAGTCATATTTTATCCTTCATAGTATTTAACTTTATTTTTTGTATTCACATAGGGTTTTTTCTTCTAGAAAATTTGGGGTACAACTTCCTCTAGTGGATCAAAATATACCCTAAATCTAGCTCCGGGCTTGTTCTAGTCTCCAGCCTGAGCAAATTCTCTCCACTTTCTTTTTCTTTATTCTCCCAACCAACTTACTTTATCAACTCATTTTTTTTAGAAATTAAAAAAAAATTTGTTTTTCATCTTTATAGGCATATTCCATCCCTTCATTGTGTTTACCCTTATATACGTTTTTCATTCTTTAAAATTTTGGGAGGTACTTTCTTCTAAGAGACCAAAATACCCCACAATTAAGTGGGTGACCCTGTTCTAGTCACCAGTCTAATATATATATATATATATATATATATATATATATATATGTATATATATTTCCTTTTTTATATTTTTCTTTATTTGTTTTCTTTTAAAAAATTTTTTTTTTCTGAACTTTTTTTTTATTCCCTTTCTTTCCCCCCTATGATTTGGGGTCTCTTCTGATTTGGTTAAAGGGCATTTTCCTGGGGTCTTTGCACCCCTTTTAATATTTTATTTGCTCCTTCTTATACTCTTATCTGGAAAAAATGACAAGGCAGAAAAACTCACCACAAAAAAAAGAACAAGAGGCAGTACTGAAGGCTAGGGACCTAATCAATACAGACATTGGTAATATGTCAGACATAGAGTTCAGAATGACAATTCTCAAGGTTCTAGCTGGTCTTGAAAAAGGCATGGAAGATATTAGAGAAACCCTATCCAGAGAGATAAAAGCCCTTTCTGGAGAAATAAAAGAACTAAAATCTAACCAAGTTGAAATAAAAAAAGCTATTAATGAGATGCAATAAAAAATGGAGGCTCTTACTGCTAGGATAAATGAGGCAGAAGAAAGAATTAGTGATATAGAAGACCAAATGACAGAGAATAAAGAAGCTGAGCAAAAGAGGGACAAATAGTTACTGGACCACGAGGGGAGAATTCGAGAGATAAGTGACACCATAAGACAAAACAACATTAGAATAATTGGGATTCCAGAAGAGGAAGAAAGAGAGAGGGGAGCAGAAGGTATATTAGAGAGAATTATTGTAGAGAATTTCCCTAATATGGCAAAGGGAATAAGCATCAAAATCCAAGAGGTGCAGAGAACCCTCCTCAAAATTAACAAGAATAGGTCCACACCCCGTCACCTAATAGTAAAATTTACAAGTCTTAGCGACAAAGAGAAAATCCTGAAAGCAGCCCAGGAAAAGAAATCTGTAACATACAATGGTAAAAATATTAGATTGGCAGCAGACTTATCCACAGAGACCTGGCAGGCCAGAAAGAACTGGCATGATATATTCAGAGCACTGAACGAGAAAAACATGCAGCCAAGAATACTATATCCAGCTAGGCTATCATTGAAAATAGAAAGAGAGATAAAAAGCTTCCAGGACAAACAAAAACTGAAAGAATTTGCAAACTCCAAACCAGCTCTACAGGAAATATTGAAAGGGGTCCTCTAAGCAAAGAGAGAGCCTAAAAATAGTAGATCAGAAAGGAACAGAGACAATATACAGTAACAATCACTTTATAGGCAATACAATGGCACTAAATTCATATCTCTCAATAGTTACCCTGAATGTGAATGGGCTAAATGCCCCAATCAAAAGACACAGGGTATCAGAATGGATAAAAAAACAAAACCCATCAATATGTTGCCTACAAGAAACTCATTTTAGACCCAAAGACACCTCCAGATTTAAAGTGAGGGGTTGGAAAACAAGTTACCATGCTAATGGATATCAAAAGAAAGCTGGTGTGGCAATCCTTATATCAGATCAATTAGATTTTAAGCCAAAGACTATAATAAGAGATGAGGAAGGACATTATATCATACACAAAGGGTCTGTCCAAAAAGAAGATCTAACAATTTTAAATATCTATGCCCCTAACGTGGGAGCAGGCAACTATATAAACCAATTAATAACAAAATCAAAGAAACACATCAACAATAATACAATAATAGTAGGGGACTTTAACACTCCCCTTACTGAAATGGACAGATCATCCAAGCAAAAGATCAACAAGAAATAAAGGTCTTAAATGACACACTGGACCAGATGGACATCACAGATATATTCAGAACATTTCATCCCAAAACAACAGAATACACATTCTTCTCTAGTGCACATGGAACATTCTCCAGAATAGATCAAATCCTGGGTCATAAATCAGGTCTCAATCAGTATCGAAAGATTGGGATCATTCCCTGCACATTTTCAGACCACAATGCTCTGAAGCTAGAACTCAATCAAAAGAGGAAATTTGGAAAGAACCCAAATACATGGAGACTAAACAGCATCCTTCTAAAGAATGAATGGGTCAACCAGGAAATTAAAGAAGAACTGAAAAAAATTCATGGAAACAAATGATAATGAAAACACAATGGTTCAAAATCTGTGGGACACGGCAAAGGCAGTCCTGAGAGGAAAATATATAGCGGTACAAGCCTTTCTCAAGAAACCAGAAAGGTCTCAAATACACAACCTAACCCTACACCTAAAGTAGCTGGAGAAAGAACAAGAAAGAAAGCCTAAATCCAGCAGGAGAAGAGAAATCATAAAGATCATAGCAGAAATCAAC
>PISX010033969.1:0-14508 GCA_004024625.1 Mellivora capensis | reverse complement strand
CTTCCTTTCTCTAAAAGATCTGCTCTTGAATTGCTTTTCCTCTCTTAAGTGGGTATTAGGGAAATAACCATTGTTTTCTTCCTTGGCTTATATCTATCTATGGCTTCTTGTCCCAGAGTTTCCTGAGCTTGTGAATAATTACCTGGTTTAACTTATGGATACCCTGAGGGCAATAATATAGAGTACTCCTGACTCAGTTTTGTTTATACTTCCCCATGCAAAGTTCTCCCTGTCTAGAACACTCTGGAATGAGAACATTACCAATAGTACTACTTTAAATGTACACAAAAATTTCTAGTAGAGTGTTTTTCATGTTCTTTATACCAGTGATCAGTGCAGGCTTTAGCAGGGAGTGAGGAAAAGTAAGTATCTTCGGTAATGTTGGAAGCCCTCTTTAAAACAGACATCTCATTTACTCCTAGACCCTAGAATTTTTCCTAGATCCTCAGATCCATGAAAGCCTGGAGAAAAAAAAGAGGAAGGAATTCGGACGTATAGCACTTTTTCAGGCAGATGGTAAAATGCTGAGACAACTAGGTGGTCTCTGGTTCTAGGTCAGACCTACTAAAGGGTGAGGATTGAGGAGAGAAAAGATTTATCAGGGTAGTGCCCCTGGATTTAAAAAGTCATAAGAGAGGGAGACAAAAGATAAGAGACTCTTAATCTCACAAAACAAACTGAGGATTGCTGGGGGGAGAGAGGCTGTGGAGAGGGTGGTTGGATGATGGACATTGGGGAGGGTGTGTGCTATGGTGGGTGCTGTGAAGTGCGTAAGCCTGATGATTCAAGGACCTGTGCCCCTGGGGCAAATAATACATTACATGTGTAAAAATAATTAATTTTAAAAAGTCATAAGAGATACATAATCAATCACAATGAATGGACCTTTTTTTGAATCCCAATTCAAACAATGTGTTTAAAAAATTACATGATTACTGTGAAGCCTCAGTGGCTCATTTAAGCATCTGCCTTAGGCTCAAGTCAAGATCCCAGGGTCCCTGGGATGGAGTCCTGCATCAAGCTCCCTGCTCAGTGGGAAATTTGCTTCTATCTCTCCCTCTCCTTGCTACTCCCCCTGCTTGTGCTCTCTTGTGCTCTCTCTCTCTGGCAAATAAATAAATGAAATCTTCTTTTAAAAATTATATAATCAGGAGAATGGAGCACTGACTAGACTTTGGTGAAATTTAAAAATTATTTTTATTTTAAGAAGCTATAATGACATTGCAGTTCATGTTCTTTTTGAAAAGTATGTATCTTTTAAGATAATTCCAACTGAAGTGATATAACTGAAATGATAATGAGTTCTGGCGTTTGCTTCAAAATAATTTGAGTTGGGGGACTGGGTGGGGATATAGGTGGAAAAAGATGGGCCAAAAGCTAATGAGCACTGAAGCTGAGGAATGAGTCTAGGGAATTCACGCTATGATTCTTCATTATCTGTTTGAAATTTTCCATAGCAACTTTTAAATAACTGCCAGGAAAACAGATCTTTTCACAACTGAACAATAAGAGAAGAAAGAGAAGTCAGATTTTGCATGTTCATTTTACACTAGGCAGGCCCTTGGGCTTTTGGGAAGAAATAAAATCTTGTATTTTAAGGTAAATATGAAGAACAGAAATGGGAGAAGGAAGAAGAGAGAGTCCTGATGCTTTTATTTTCCCCAATAATGCTAATATCACCACACATTTTCATAATGTTTTATAGTCTCAAAGTACTTTATATCTCATTTGATCTTGTAAAAAGCCTGGTATGTATATTTGTTGTCATATGTGACATCTGATAAAATATCATCATTGTGTTGTTTTCATGTTTTTTTTTAATGATTTACTTCAAAAATCTGAAAATATTCTTATTCTTTTATTAGTCTCTTAGTTGATACTTGAGGATTTATTTCCTGTTTGAGTTTTGCATGGAAAACTCAGCCTGAATGTCTATTTACAATATTAAAATTCTTAAATGCTCCCCTATTGTGATTTGGAGCCTTTTTATTTTTCCTCTTAGTTCCTATTTAGGGGAATGTAGTGGGGGGAAAGCCATTCTTATTTCCTTTGAGTCCACCCAGCTGTTTTATTTTGTGTTCCCTTATTTCCCATGCTTCCAGCAGGAGTGTGAAGCCATCAGAAGTGTTGTTCTTTTTAATACTTTATCAGTTTTTTCTTTATTAGCCACATTAACCGTCATCTCTTTCCTGTGAAAGCTTTTAAAATACGAATTGATGAAGCCCTGTCTTTTGTTATTTAAATACTATACACATCAACATTTACAAGTGTTTTACAAGAAGATTTAAACACAAGATCCTACCCTAATTGTGACAAACCCACACATTTTTAAAAATACCACTTTCTTTTTTCCTTTTTTGTGTACCTGGAGTTCCAGGATTCCATCCTCTTGGTGCATGAAACTACCAGAGGCTCTGGTTTTAAAAATTCCAAACTGGTCACATACCTTCGACAAGGTCAAGAGCAGTAAAGGCCTTATCTTTACAAGGGCAACACATTCTTAAGTTAATATGAAAGACCTAGCAGGCATTGGTCTTTATGCAATCACAGGACCACCATTTAAGCATGCAATGAATTTATATGGCATATGAATATCAGCCTTTAAGGGTCTCTAAGCCAAGCACCAGTAGAGAAGGGATCCCTTGGGTGGAGGTTTCCCTGGGCTTCGACAGGAGTCACTCTATGACTCTGCAAATATTAAATATAGCTACATGAATCACACCACAAAATTCCAGCCCTGAAATCTGGTGTCAGGCATAACAATTTGTTCTCCCTCCTTGCTCATGAATAACAAAGAATCAATTGAAGAAATTTTGGTCTGTATAAAGAATACTCTGATGCTTTTTTCCTCCCTCTGTGTTTGACTTGACATATGCTTCTCAAGTGTTATTTTGTGTTTGTTACGCTTTGAATTAAATTGTCACTCCCTGTAACTAGAAAGACATTTCCCCAGAACCCTCCTGACTCATGCTAAGGGTACACAACAGCTGATAAACTCTAGTGACCTCTGAGGAGACAGATGGGCAGTGTGGCTTTCAACACCCACATGGCTTTCTGGACCATGGATGACTGCATAACCCAGGTTAAAATGCTTGGCAAAAATGCTCAGACCTTTTTTGTATGTACCAAGTAGAGAGCAGGGGTTAATTACCTGTTCTATTGTTCCATCAAATCTCTTAATTTTAACTTTCCTAGTTACTTTTCTTTCTCATTTGCTTATGCCTGTAAGCAATTCTTTTTTAATTTACAAAATAATACATGCTCCTTGCAAGATTAACAACAGCTAACATTCACTCATTGCTTCTCAGGTGCCAGGCACTCTACTAAAAGCTTAAAACTGTTCTTCATTTAATCTTCAACAGCTCTATGAGATAGGTAATATTATCACCAATTTACAGATTAAAAAAGCATGGACATACAAGATTCAGAAAGTTTATTACCCATTCATCCTTCCTGAAAAAATATTCTTCGGGAGAAAAAAACAAGGACTCCCAAGGGAATAAAATTCAAAGCTTGTAGAAGTGGTGAGAAAAATAAACTAATAAAATTTATGCTTAAATCATAAGGTTAAGACTTTTAAGAAAGAGTTTTAAAAAGAGGAAACAGAGTAATGTGAAAAGAACCATGATGATATACTGGAACTAAAATTTCAGATTATTGCTACAAAACATGACTTGCTTAAGATCTTATCTTGTCCCCCGTCCCCCAAAGTTATACTGACTCATTCTAAATGCCTGTAGAAAGCATGTTTAAAAAGTTTTAATATTAAAGGACCATCTCCAAAAATTGTCAAGGTCATCAAAAACAAAGAGAGACTGAGAATCGGTCATAGCCAAGAGGATTCTAAGGACGACTGAGGAGCAGATAAAGGACAATTTAGAAAAGCTGAAGAAATATGAATAAAGTATAAATTCATTTAACAAATGTATCAATATTTGATCATTACTTTTGACAGATGTGCCATATTGAGTATACAGGAACTCTCTGTACTGCCTTTGCCATTTTTCTATCAACCCAAAATTACTTTAAAATGGAAATTTCATTTAAAAAATAAAGCCAACCTCATAAAATTATTGTAAGGATTAAATGAGATAACCAAAATAAAACGACCTGCACAGAGACTAGAATATAGTAAGTATTCAGTAAATATGGATTTTTAATGATTTAAAAATTAAGGGCTATCAATAGAAGAAAAGAAATAGTATGTATACTTTTCCAAACTATGGAAGGAGGAGGAGGTTTAAGAAAAATAAAATTCTATCTATCCAATAAAAAATGGAAAAGTTAAAGGGCAAAGAAAACAATATAAATAAAAAACATAAAATAAGACATAAGAAATCAGTTACTATATTAAATGTGAATGAGTTAAACTCATTGTTAAAGAGTAAGTTTCCAAACTCATTAGGATGGCTACTATCAAAAAAACAGAAAATAACAAGTATTAAAAAATAAAGTGTTCTGTGCCCAGTTCCAATGTGGGGAAGTGTGGGGAGGGGTACCAATACAACCAAGTAATTAACTCAATTCTAATAGTATCTACCTGGAGATAGTATCAGATCCCACAGATTAAGGGTTCAGTCCCATAATACTAGCATCCCCTCCTTTAGATGCCTATCACAAGACCAAGTTGTCAACTGTGCTTCTGATCTATTGGCCATAGATGAGAGGTTCCAACGACCCTCTCCTTGGGTTCTATTACTTAGCTAGAGTGGTTCACAGAACTCAGAGGAACATTTTACTTACTAGATCACTGGCTTATTATTAAAGGTTAGAACTCGGGAATAGCCATGTAGAAGGGCAAAGTACCAGGAAAAGTCTCAGAGCTTTCAGGCTCTCTCTAAGAATACCACTCTCCCCAAATCTCCAAGTGTTCCCCATCCAGAAGCTCTCCAAACTCAGTCCATTTGGATATTTAATAGAGACTTCATTATTAGGAATGACCAATTAAATCACTGGCCATTGGTGATCAATCAATTCAACCTCTAGACCCACTCCCCTTCTTGGGCACTGTCATCAGGAGTATAAAATGATGCTACAATTATGGAAAACTGTATGGCAGTTCTTTAAAAAACTAAAAATAGAATTACTATAATTCTATATACCACCAACGAATTGAAAGCAGTCTCAAAGAGATATTTGCACACCCATGTTCATAGCAGCATATTCACAACATATGCTGCATATTCACAATACAGCATATTCACAACAGTCAAAGCCAAAAGATGGAAGCAATCCAAGTGTTCATTAATAGATGAATGGATAAAAAAAATACAGCATATACATACAATGTAATACAATGGTTTATACATAAAGAATTAAAAAGAAAGTATGTTCTGACACATGCTATGACGCAGGTGAACCTTGAGGATATTGTGCTGGTTATTATTCAATTATTAATTATTCAATGCTAAAATAAATGAGCTATTAAACATGAAGATATATGGAGGATCCCTGAATGCATATTACTAGATTAAAAAAAAAAAAGCCAATCTTAAGAGGATATTTATGCCATGATCCAAATATATGACACTCTGGAAAAGACAAAACTATAGGAATAGATTTAAAAATCTGAGTGTGCCAGCAAACAAGACTGAAATGAAATCACCATTTAGGATCAGCTCTGGAAGTCACACAGTAAAATTCTTCCATACTCTGTTGGTCAAAGCCATCCTAGACCCACTAGGTTCAAAGGGAAGGATAGACCTCACTTCCTGATGGGAATACTAGCTTGGTCACATTGTTAGACTATCCTGTGAGAAGGAAGATATTTGTGGAGCTATCTTTGGAAAATACAATATGTGACATAAATTAGAAATCAATAATAATAGAGAAAATTTTAACAATGCAATTAAAATGATGTAATTAACTTATGTAGATCATTGTATATATATGCCTGTTAAGTACAAAATACCCACCTTCTGAAGTATCCATGATATCTTTACCAAAAGTGATAATATTATGCTGAGCCAAAAGGCAAATCTCAACAAATTTCAGAAGATAATAATTATATAGAGAATGTGTTCTGGCCCTCATGAAATTTATCTTTTTTTTTTTTTTAAGATTTTTAAAAATTTTTACATAATCTCTACACCCAATGTGGTGTAGAGACCACTCTACACCACTCTACCAATGTGATGGTAGAGACCACCAACCCAGACCCCTGAGATTAATCACATGTTCTACTGATTGAGCCAGCCAGCTGCCCTCTTGTGAAATTTATCTAGAAATTAGTAACAAAAAGATAACCAGAACATCCCTATATGTTGGAAAGGAAGCAACACACTTCTAAATAATTAATAAACCAAAACAAGAAATCACAAAGAATTAGAAAATACTGTAATTTAAAAAATCTGAATCATTTCAATCATGATCTTACAACAAAGAGTGTATATCAAAACTTGTGATCCTTCTGCATCATGCCATGATGTAATAAGTGGTTCCAGTCTTGTCTTCCCACTCTACCATAAGGGGTTAGAAAACTTTAAAATATCTATAAACCAAATGCTATCAGATATCACATGACAGAACGTACTGGGCTGTGAGCTCTTAAAAAAAAAAAAGAAAGAAAACAAGCTTGTTATGAACCATGGTGCTAAGAGGGGGGAAAGTAGGTTATGATGGCCTTGCTGTGTTGAAGGAGACATGGATTGTAATTCAGGAAGGCTGAAGCAAGGGAAGAGCACTGGATAGGAAGGACCTATACACAGAAAGAACTCCTGAGATTTGTGTGAAGGCCTTGTTGAGTCTTTATTGAGCTAGACTGAATCCCCCTACTACACAAAGAGTGGCCAGAGAATTACAATCTGAACAATGCCCAGAGCCCACACAGAGCTGGAAGACATTTTCCTCAGCCAGCCAGATTTGAAACATCAGCAGCATTCACCACAGACTCAAGAGCAGCATTGGGGTTGAACTAGTCCTGGAAGAAACCTAATCTAGATAGGTCAAGCAAAGCTTAAAAACAGACCTTGGAGGGTGTATCAAACTGATAGCTTCAAAAAAAACCTGCCTGCTGAAACAGTCTTTAAAGGTAAGTCAATCCAGACAATATCCACCATTCAATTTAAAATAAGATATGGGGCACCTGGGTGGCTCAGAGGGTTGAAGCCTCTGCTTTCGGCTCAGGTCATGATCCCAGGGTCCTGGGATCAAGCCCCACATTGGGCTCTCTGCTCCGCGGAGAGCCTGCTTCCTCCTCTCTCTCCCTGCCTGCCTCTCTTGCCTACTTGTGATCTCTGTCTGTCAAATAAATAAATAAAATCTTTAAAAAAATAAATAAAATAAAATAAGATATGCAAGAAAAATGTGACCTAAACTGGGAACAAAATCAGTCATTGGAGACTTACCAATGACAGATACAAGGGAACTAGTAGACATTAAAACAGATAATATAACTAAGTTTAAGAATTTATATGAAAGAAATATTTGATAAATCAGAAATTTAAAAAAAGAAACTTCTAGAGGTAGAAATGCCATATACAAAATTAAATTTTCACTGTCTTGGATTAATGCAAAATTAGACACTGTAGAAGAAAACATCAAAAAACTTGAAAACACAGAAACAGAATCCACCAAGAATAAAGTACATAGAGAAAAAGACTGGGGAAACAATGAAGTTTTAGGATCTGCAGGGAATATAAAATATAAACCAGTTTAACACACATTTAATTGGAGACCCTGAAAGAGAGGAAAGAGTAGTGGGCTCAAAATACATTAGAAAAAATAATGACTGAAGTTTTCCAATTTGAAAACTATTAACACAGAGATCCAAAAAACTCAATGACCTCCAAACAAAATTCACTCACACCACACACACACACACACACATACACACACACATCAAGCCAAATGCATCAAAACCTAATTGCTAAAAACAAATGATGGAGGGAATATGTGAAATGCAGACAAAGGGGGGAAAAGACAAAAGACAGAAGGTAACATTACAGTGGACTTCTTGTCAGAAATTAGAAGTCAGAAGGCAACTGGAAGACACCTTTAAAGATTTAATTAATTATTTGAGAGAGAGAGATGGGAGAGAGAGGGAGAGCACAGGGCAGGAGAGGGAGGGGGAGGGGTAAAGGAAGAGGGAGAGGAAGAGGGAGAGAGAATCCCAAGCAGAATCCTTGCTGAGTGCAGAGACTGATGCAGGGCTCAATCTCATGACCCTGAGATCATGACCTGTGATGAAACCAAGAGTCAGAGGCTTAACTGACTGAGCCACCCAGGTGCCTGGGAAGGTACCTTTAAAGTGTTTTTAAAAACTATCAGTGCAGAATTCTACATCTGGCAAAAATATCCATCAAAGATGAAGGTGAAATAAAACTTTTTCAGACAAATAAAAGCTGACCAAACTTGTCACCTGCACACCTGCATAAAATCTTTAAAAAGAAAGCACTTCAGACTAAAGGAAAATGATACCAGATGGAAATTGGAATCTACACAAAGGAATAAAAAGCACTAGAAATGGTAAATATGTGGGTATGAATTAAATATGATTTTCCTCTACATTTGAATTTTCATTAAAAGGTAACTGACTGCCTAGAGCAGTGACTCCCAACTTTTTCATTACCACCCTGCTAAGTTACCTTTTCAGGCATTTTGATCTAATCACCCCATGACCAGGGAGCAACATCACTCTTGTGAAGGATGTATGGTATAGCACAAAACTGATAATAACATATTGTGAAGTTAATAATACACACAGAGGCAAAATGTAGAACATTAAGAGCACAGAGGATGGGAGGGGGGAATCAGAAGCTTCTTTCCCTAAGAGTCTTACATTATAGGTGAAGTGGTATGATATCAGTTGACGGTGGGCTGTGATAAGTTCAAGATGAAAATAGTGACTTTTAGGAGTGCCTGGCTGGTTTGCTCAGTGAAGCATATGAGTCTTGATCTCACGGTCATGAGTCCAAGCCCCACATTGGGTGTAAAGATTACTTAAAAATAAATAAACTTTAAAAAAAGAAAAGAGGGATGCCTGGATAGCTCAGTCAGTTAAGCAACTGTCTTCGGCTCCGGTCATGACCCCAAGGTCCTGGGATCAAGTCCCACAATGGGCTTCTTGCTCAGCAGGGAGCCTGCATCTCTTTCTGCCTGCCTCTCCTCCTGCTTGTGCGCTTGCTCGCTCTCTCTCTCTCTCTCTGAGAAATAAACAAATAAAATCTTAAAAGAAAAGAAAAAAGTGAGCTTCAGATATCCACTGAAAAGGATGGATGCATCATCCAGAAATACATAAAAAGGTAATATATCATTACTAGGTTTCATCACACATAAATATATTATCACAGTACATTCATGAGGCATAGGAGTAAAAATAGCCCTGAGTTATATTTGATGGTACTTTAAAATTTTTCATCTACATGTATACATGATATAGATCCACATATTTTTTTACTCTTCCTTCAGCTTTGAAATTAAATATAAGCAACATATAAGAAATACCTTTTTTTTAAAGTTTCTATTTATTTATTTGACAGAGAGAGAGAGACAACAAGAGAAGGAACACAAGCAGGGGGAGTGGGAGAGGGAGAAGCAGGCTTCCTGCCAAGCAAGGAGCCCAATGCAGGGCTTGATCCCAGGACTCTGGGATAAGACATGAGATGCTTAACCACTGAGCCACTCCAGCGCCCCCAGATAAGAAATATCTTACACTATTACAATTATAAGGAATCCTATATAATAATGAAATGTTTAGACTAGTATTTCCCAAACTGTTTTGCTTTATAGACCAGAAAGATATGCTAACCAAACATTGTTTGTATTGTTTGGTATTTGCTTTTTAATTTTTACTTTGCCAGGTATGACATTTTTTTTTTTAAGTAGGCTCCACGCCCAGCATGGAGCCCAATGTGGGGCTTGAACTCACAACCCTGAAATCAAGACCTAAGCTGAGATCAGGAGTCAGATGCTTAATCAACTGAGCCAACCAGGCACCTCAGTTATGACATTTAAAAAGTCATAACAATCACCTATATCTCAGGGTTTCATTTAAAATAAAAGATATTTCTAAAATTTTAATTCCAGTATAGTTCACATAGAGTATTATATTAGTTTCTGATGTACAGTATAGCGATTCAACAATTCTGTACATTACTCAGCACTCATCGAGTCTGTTTCTTGGTTTTTCTCTCTCTCTCTTTCTATTTTTTTCCCCTTTGCTCATTTTTGTTGTTTCTTAAATTCCACTTATGAGTGAAATCATTTGGTATTTGTCTTTCTCTGACTTACTTCACTTAGCATTATACTCACTAGCTACATCTTTGTCATTGCAAATGGCAAGATTTCATTCTTTTCTATAGCTGAATAATATTTCATTTTCTATCTATACACCACATTTTCCATATCCATTCATCTATTGATGGGCATTTGGGCTGTTTCCATAATTTGGTCATTGTAAAGAATGATGAAACAAATATAGGGATGCATGAATCCCTTTGGATTAGAATTTTGTCTTTTGGGGGGTATCTACCCAATAGTGCAGTTGCTGGATTGTAGGGTAGCTCTATTTTCAACTTTTTGAGGAAACTTCATACTGTTTTCCACAGTAGCTACAGCAGCTTGTATTCCCACCACCAGTGCATGAAGGTTCCTTTTTCTCCATGTCTTTGCCAACCCTTATTGTTTCTTTTGTTTTTGTTTGTTTGTTTGTTTTGTTTTCTTTGTAATTCTGACAGGTGTAAGGTGATATCTCACTGTAGTTTTATTTGCATTTCCCTGATGATAAGTGATGTTGAGAGTCTTTTCATGTGTGCATTGGCCATCTGTATGTCTTCTTTAGAGAAATGTCTGTTCATGTCTTTTGCCCATTTCTTGACTGGATTTTTGGTTTCTTTGGTGTTGAGTTGTATAAGTTCCTTATAAAGTTTGGATACTAACCCTTTATCAGATATGTCACTTGCAAATATCTTCTCCCATTCAGTAGGTTGCCTTTTAGTTTTGTTGTTTCCTTCTCTGTGCAGAAGCTTTTTATTTTGATGAAAACTCAATAGCTTATTTTTGTTTTTATTTCTTTTGTCTCAGGAGACACATTGACAAAAATGTTGCTATGGCCAATGTCAGAGACATTTCTGCCTGTACTCTCCTCTAGGATTTTTATGGTTCCAGGTCTCACCTTTAGGTCTTTAATCCATTTTGTGTTTATTTTAGTGTATGATTAAAAAAAAGAGACATTTTAACTTCAAAACTTTTCACAATAAAAGACTATCCTTTCAATTGCCTTTATGATAATTTCACTTTGGCGCACTGATTTTCCTCATTTTATTTCTAATGGGTGAATACTTTGGCACAAACGGATAGTGGTTCACACTGCAGTATTTGTTTCCTTGCATTTGACACTTCTCTTTCTACCAGTAGCTGGTTTATTAGCCAGGAACCAGGAGTGGTGCAAGTGCCCACTGAAATTTTCTTGTCCCCCCCCCCCCAACAAAGTACCCTCCACCTTTGTAGATGGTCTTCTTGATCTTCCCCTGCCTTTGTCCATGTTTCTTGAGCTTTGTCTTTTCCTAGAGACCACCTCACATCTTTTATTCTATCTTTCATGATCTTCTCTTCAAGAGTTGCATTTCAGAGTCTCCACTCCAGTAAGTTTTGACTCCTTGTATTCACCTGTCTCCAACCTTACAGCAGCAGTTTGCCCTGTGTTGTCCCCTTTTTAAAAAATTTTTATTTTTTAAAGATTTTATTTATTTATTTGACAGACAGAGATCACAAATAGGCAGAGAGGCAGGCAAAGAGAGAGGAGGAAACAGGCTCCCTGCTGAGCAAAGAGCCGATGCGGGGCTCAATCCCAGGACCCTGGGATCATGACCTGAGCAGAAGGCAGAGGCTTTAACCCACAGAGCCACCCAGTGGCCCAGTGTTGTCCCCTTTTTTATGGATCCAAGAAGAGTTGTTGATTTTTTAGTCTGTTCAGCTTTTTACTTATTAGGAAGAAGTGGTGACTTCCAAACTTTTTACATGCAGAACTGGAAACTCTTAAGTCCCACTCTCACGCTTCTTTTTTTTTTTTTTTTTTAAGATTTTATTTATTTATTTGTCAGAGAGAGTGAGCACAGGCAGACAGAATGGCAGGCAGAGGCAGAGGGAGAAGCAGGCTCCCAGCTGAGCAAGGAGCCGGATGTGGGACTCGATCCCAGGACGCTGGGATCAAGACCTGAGCCAAAGGCAGCCACTTAACCAACTGAGCCACCCAGGCGTCCCCCACTCTTACACTTCTAGTACTAGTAATGTGTGTCTTCTCTCTTTTTGTCTTGGTTGGCTTGGCTAGAGGTTGATCATTTTATCAATCTTTTCAAAAAATCAGCTTTTGGTACTGGTGATTCTATTGTTTACTTGTTTTCAATTGCATTGAATTCTGGTCTATTTTGATTATTTCTTTTCTGCTTCCTTTGGGGTAGAGCTTAGAATATAGATTTTAGATTATTCTTTATTTCTAATACATATAGTTCATACTATAAATTTTCTTGTATCCCACAAATTTTGATAAGTTGTATTTATATTTTTATTTTGTTTAAAATATTTTAAAATTTCTCTTGGGACTTCCTCTTTAACCCATGTGTTATTTAGAAATGTGTTGTTTAATCCCCAAATATTTTAGTTATTTTTTAAATTGATTTCTAGTTTAATTCCACTGTGGCCTGAGAGGACACTTTGTATGATTTTTATTCTTTTAAATTGGTTGAGGTCTGTTTTATGGTCCAATACATAGCCTATCTTAGTGAATGTTCCATGTGAGTTTGAAAAGAATATGTATTCTGCTATTGTTAGGTGAAGCAGTCTCTAGTGGGTTTAGAAATAAACCCAAACACATGTGGTCAATTTTAACAAGAGTGCAAAGTCAATTTAATGAGGAAAGAAGAGTCTTTTCAACAAATGGTTTAGAGAAAAGAATGATGTTAGAGCCCTGACTCACACCATACATAAAAATTAACTCAAAATGGATGAAAGAGCTGAATGTACAAGCTAAATTATAAAACATCTAGAAGAAAACATTGGGGTAAATCTTCATTACCTTGGATTTGGCAATGAATTCTTAGAAAAAATTCTCCAAAAGCACAAACAACAGAAGAAAAAAACAGAGAAATTTTACTTCATCAAAATGAAAAGCAATTGTACTTCCAAGAACTTTATTAAGAAATTCAAAAGACATTCTTCTACATATAGCTGTCCAATTTTCCCAGCACCATTTATTGAAAAGGCTGTCTTTTTTCCATTGTATATTTTTTCCTGCTTTGTTGAAGATTATTTGACCATAGAGTTGAGGGTCCATATCTGGGCTCTCTACTCTGTTCCACTGGTCTATGTGTCTGTTTTTATGCCAGTACCATGCTGTCTTGGTGATCACAGCTTTGTAGGAAAGCTTGAAATCAGGTAACGTGATGCCGCCAGTTTTACTTTTGTTTTTCAACATTTCCTTAGCAATTCGGGGTCTCTTCTGATTCCATACAAATTTTAGGATTATTTGCTCCAGCTCTTTGAAAAATACCGGTGGAATTTTGATCGGAATGGCATTAAAAGTATAGATTGCTCTAGGCACTATAGACATTTTAACAATGTTTATTCTTCCAATCCAAGAGCATGGAATGGTCTTCCATCTTTTTGTGTCTTCTTCAATTTCTTTCATGAGTGTTCTGTAGTCCCTCAAGTACAGATCCTTTACCTCTTTGGTTAGGTTTATTCCCAGGTATTTTATGGATCTTGGTGCTATAGTAAATGGAATCAATTCTCTAATTTCCCTTTCTGTATTTTCATTGTTAGTGTATAAGAAAGCCACTGATTTCTGTACGTTGACTTTGTATCCTGCCACATTACTGAATTGCTGTGTGAGTTCTAGTAGTTTGAGGGTGGAGTCTTTTGGGTTTTCCATATAAAGAATCATGTCATCTGCGAAGAGAGAGAGTTTGACTTCTTCATTGCCAATTTGGATACCTTTTATTTTATTGCTGTTGATAGGACTTCTAATACTGTGTTGAACAAGAGTGGTGAGAGAGGGCATCCTTGTCGTGTTCCTGATCTCAACGGGAAGGCTGTGAGCTTTTTTCCATTGAGGATGATGTTTGCGGTGGGTCTTTCATAGATAGATTTTATGAAGTTCAGGAATGTTCCCTCCATCCCTATACTTTGAAGTGTTTTAATCAGGAACGGATGCTGGATTTTGTCAAATGCTTTTTCTGCATCAATTGAGAGGACCATGTGGTTCTTCTCTCTTCTCTTATTGATTTGTTCTATCACATTGATTGATTTGCGAATGTTGAACCATCCTTGTAACCCAGGGATGAATCCCACCTGGTCATGGTGGATAATCTTTGTAATGTGCTGTTGGATCCTATTTGCTAGGATCTTGTTGAGAATCTTAGCATCCATATTCATCAGTGATATTGGTCTGAAATTCTCCTTTTTGGTGGGGTCTTTGCCTGGTTTGGGGATCAGGGTAATGCTGGCTTCATAAAAAGAGTCTGGAAGTTTTCCTTCTGCTTCAATTTTTTGAAACAGCTTCAGGAGAATAGG